>VYZW01048998.1:255649-275166 GCA_013401315.1 Balaeniceps rex
TTTCACATAGAGCAATAGTTTTGTTTCCCAAGAAAACCTTCCAATGGGTCTTATCAAGGACTTGAAATAAGGTAAGGATTTTTCTTCCCTTTGCAAATACAACTCACCTGAAGCTGGGGAAGAAACCAATCCCAAGCTTGACTGCATCTGTTTCAGCACAGATGATCTCTCGCACTACATTTACGCTATTGCTTTCTTTATAGGGACATCACTGCTGTCTGACTTCCTACCTTCCCTCCGCACCTCCAGTGGTTAATGAATCATTCACATGGTGAGATTTGCTGGAAAAGTTAAGTAAGAAATCTTCTGGGTAGAGGAAATAAGTTGTTACAATAACAAGCAATTTACTATCTGAATGCCACGCATGCTGTATCATCTTATTTGTATTTCACAGTTAATCTCCCAGCTCACAAAAGTTTTATCGGATTGGAGGCATGTGCTGTATTCCCCTTTATAAAATTTTACAGTCCCTTGCTATTCTCAGGGCTTGTTTTATAGGCACAATTTGCTGCTTTAATCTCACCCAATTGTCATGTTCTAAATCACGGTGTATAAAAATGTCTTAAAGGGAGAGATGCGCTGAAGGGTAGTACTTAATTACACTTACTGCCTGATTTAAATGTTATCTGTGCTTTGCCAAGTGCCAGGCACGGAGTAACCCAGCAGTGCAAATCTGCATAAACTGATACAAGTCATTATTGGGCTTTTAATAGCAATCCTGTTCTTCTGTGCAGCATTCCGATGAAGGTGTGTTCCTCCTCCTCCCCCCCTCCGCCCCATTAGCTTGTGAGAAAATTAAGAAAGGAGGTTGGGGAACCTGGTAATTGGTAGGGTCTTTCCAGTCACTCTTCCCTACTTATTTATTTTGATCTCCTTGCAGAAATCTTTGTCAAGACAATTTCACTGGTCATCTTCATGAGTCTAATGTGTCCTAATGAAACTGAAAAGCAGAGTGCACAGAGCAAACAGAAAATCCATTTGTTTGATGGTTTCTTATTCTATTTGCAGTACTGCCACTCCAGAAGAGCTTCTCTTTATACCCCTCTCCTCCCAAATCCCAAAAATCAAACAAACAAACAAAAAAACAAATTAAAAATACTACCAAAATTTCAGGCAATTAATCTTTTGGTTTCTGAATTCCTCCTCTCCACCCAAGCAAGCACATCAAGGGACTGATTTGCCTCTGCACTAACTACACTAGACACACAGTTAAAGCCTCTGGCTCAGGGGAGCAGAAACGCAGCTTAGAGTACAACATATCCAAAGACTTTCTACTTCATGCTCCAATCCCTGCTCCAACCACACGTAAGACAGATCATCACAGGACCACTTTAGCCAGATCACTCTGAACTTGAGGGAAAGCCACAGAGCAACCTTCTTTGCTTAGGTTCATCATATTTAATGAGCCAGTGGAGGTAGGATAAGTACTACAACTCTCAGTAATCCATCCAGCAGCTTTATTTCTGGTCCATACCACCAGCATAAATTCAATTTTTTTTTTTCTTTGTTCCCTTGAGCGTGCTGTGCTTGTGGTTCAGCACTGCCAAAGTCTAGAAGGGACTAAAACACACGATTTTGTGCCAAGCACCCAGCAAGTAAATGTGAAAGAACATCACTGAGGCAATCCCAGATACTCAGCAGCTTTCTATTCACATGAAATTTCTAACTCTGTATACAGTTTAAAGAACATCAGAGCAGTCATAGTTACGCACTACTACTCCTTACCCATTTATGTAGCATGGTTGTGATCATGAGACTTTAGCATTGTTGCATGCAAGATAAACTACAACATTGTCCCTTATGGGTATATGAAATACATACGTGCTACTGCTACCAGTCACAACTGTGCTCATACTACCCTTATTTCAGCCTTTGCAAATAAGCAACTGTTCTAAGAAGTCTTCTGGCTAAAGCCTGGTGCAGAGGATGGAGTAAAAAGGGAGGGAAGAAACCCAACTTGGAATGATTAGACATTTTATCATCTGATTTTAAGTGTTCTTCTAAAGCCCAGTGGTGTGAAATACTAACCACACCTCAGCTTCACAGAGAGCTGAAGTGATAGCACATCTGGCACAGCAGAAGCTGAACCCTTCAGAAGAACCTGGCCCGAGAAGAGGGGGGTACAGCAGCAGCTTTTCCAGCTCAAGGTCAGCGTAATCCTAGCAAGACCCTGATAGGATGACTGTGCTGTAAGCAGTTCCCAAAGTCCAGCCAGTGGATCCCTGGCAATGTGCCTTCCTTTGGGCAGAACAAGAGGAATTGTATGAAGTAGCAAGAAAATCTACGGAATTGGGAAAATGCTGCTCCCAAGAACCTCATTCCCTCATTTTCTCTTAAAATGAAGAGCAATATTTTCCAGACCGCTGGTCTCTGAAGCCATGTGAAGAAGTTCACATCTGTCTCAGGGGATCCCATCACACCTCAGCAGCGATTTTAATTAAAATTTTGATGATAAAATGTCTNATTTAAAATTTTGATGACAAAAGCGCGTAGCCCTCTGCAAGTAATTTAGAGAGTTAAAGATGACGCATAACTCCGAAGTGCCTGAGACACTCCAAGTTATAAAACTATAGTCTTAGAAGCAATGAGTTGCCAGCCTGGTTCACAACTATAAAGCATTCCCCCACATAAAGGCTCATTGCTGTGGCCACAGACCAAAATTTCTCTGGAGGCAAGTCAACCTTGCCACTTCCAGGAGCAGCCACTCCTTCAGAGGGAGAAGCACGTTAGAGGAATGGTGCAGCAAAAACTTCACTTTTCATGGTGGTCATATCACCCTCCTAGGAAGACTGGCTCCTCTGATGGGTCTCACCACACTCCTCTTCCCAACGCACATACCAAGTTTGACAACTTTGGGGCTGCTTCTTATCTCCAGCAAATTCAGCTTTTTTTTTTTTCTTTTTCTAAAGTAATAATATTACAGGATTAATTACTTAGCAAGGTCTCTATAAACTCATCTGCCTTTGAAACATCTACAAAAGCACAAGTGAAATTCCAGAGATAAACAAACACAAACTCCCTTTTAATTAAGCACTGTGCCTCTCTGCAGGGGGTGACGGAGTGAGCAGATGCAGGGGCGATTGCCAATTAAGATACAACTTCTTTGATAGGAAGGGTACAGCCATACACAGGAGGAAAAAGGAGAGGAACTTGCCATCCAAGTCATTACTTTAATTGGCTGCTCAGAAAGATTATGCATTCCCCACATCTGATGCTGCCAAAAAAGTATTACTGATCCAAAATACTAAAGAGCCATCAAAACACGTTCTAAGCTGCTTATACCATGCTAGTACGAATGCTACCTGTGCTCTTCACTCATCCTGTTTGAGAAAGCTGTAACACAAGGAGCTAATTCTCAGGGTTAATTAGACAAAAAAACAGAGAACTCTTGGATTTCATTTCCTGTTATTGATCGTTATTATTCACTGAACACCAGGCATTCTTAGCAAAAACTTCTTGAAAGGAATTCACAGTATTTCTAGCCTAACTCAGTTTAAAAAAAAAGATTAAAAAGCATGTGCATAGCTAAAATAAATGCTGGGAAATTGCATGAATCAGGACACACACAGAAAGCGAACCTGAGGATGGACTGGTCATCTTCTGCATAACTTCCATTGATTCGACATCCAAATATTTTCTGTGCATTGACCTTTATTTTCTGTGATCCTCATGGTGATGCTGTCATGCTCTCAGCTTCATTAAAGAGCTGCATATTAACTTTCACTTCTGTTTTTATCTAGCTTTAATGGAAATGCAAATCAGTTTTTGCATGGCTTGTTCCATGCCTTTGTATGCTTTGGGGAGGGAAAAAAAAAGGCAGGAAACTGAGAAATCGTTTGTTTGATTTGCAGCCTGCTCAGGAATCTTGGGTTTGCCTCCTTGTACACTATGTCTCAACCACAGAGGACCGAGCACTGTGCCGGGCAGAATCCAGGCATGGGAACCCAGAGCTGCTTTATCTGAGCCTTCCTTCCCCTAAACACGATGGCTCTGCCATCCGGTCCTATCAAAACACAAAAGCAGATTGGGATTTCACTGTCTCCACTCAAAATAAATGAAAGCGACTGAAAGGGACCCCTTGTCTCTGCGAACAGAAGAAGAGCTCAGTTCTTAACAGGAATGGGATAACCAGAAATGTATTCCTGCCTTGGGACGAGAGCCCGGGCTGCAGAGGTAAGCTGGGGCAGAGAAGCTACTCCCTTCTGGTTCTCTCTCCAGCTGGCAAGTCGAAAACGGCACCATTACTAAGTCTCACAGTTGTACACAGCAAAAACAATTCTGGCCTTTGTGGATGGACAAAAAAAGCCTGTAAGGGTGAACAATGTAGTCTCAAAGCACTGCGGGCTGTGAACTGTTTGTTTTGTTTTGTTTTTTAAAAAGAAAAAATATGCAATTTGAGAACGCAAAGTGGAACAGCCACCAACTTGCTGGTTGGAAGATACATCAACAAGCATGTTATTTAGAGCAGGCAAAGCTTTCCAGGGGCACAGCCCTCCTAAGGGCCATCGTCTCCCTTAACCTTCCCAGGAACTACATCCCATTACCCACTCTTTGAAGCATGTTGCTCTACCAATTATAGTCGTCCTTCTCATTTCTAGTCCAAATCGATTCACAGCCAAAGTATACCTTTTATTCTTGCTCCAGGACTTAGCTTTAACTTATCTGCTTTTTTTTCCACCCTCTCATTTGTACTCCTCTCCAGTACGTTTTTAATTAGTGATCAGGATTCTTTTCAGCTTTCGTTTCCTTTACTCATCTCCTGTCAGGGCTCCTTTCCAGGGCTTTCATCATGCCACCAACTTTTCTGTGGTCCTGGCCCAATTTAGGTTCATCCTTCTCAAGAGAGAGTCACTACAAATACCAGCACTATTCCAGTAGAGACATCACCAGCGATATTTCCACTGTCATCACCAGAAAAGCCTCACCTGATCTGTTATCTACCTCTGACCTTCCACAGCACCATTTAGACAGCGTTCATGGACCAGCCGATACATGTCTTACTCCTCTGTTGCTTTTTAACTGCAGAGCTCCCAGCCTACAGGACAAATCCTTACGAGTCCTTCAGTGCACAACCTTACACTGTCTTGTACTACCAATGAGAGGCCACTTTTTCAAAGCACAAGCAACTGCATAAACCACTGCCATTACAGATCAAAAAGAAACCCCAAAACCCAATAAAACCAACCACAAACCTTAAGAACAAAAGCCCTTATTTCCCATTTAAAAAAAAAAAACAACCAAACAAAAAAAAAAACACAACACAAAAACCCAATACCAACCACCAGAAACCAACTCATATCTTCCTCCATTTCTTTCTTCTCTCTGGGAAGTGCCTCAATGCCCCTGTCAGGACAAAAAAGAAAAGAAGAGGAAACAACTATGATACCCTCCCTCGCTTACCCTGGGACAAGTGCTCCATTTTCCCCTCTGGGGCTGCTCACAATCACTGACCCCACAGCACTGGGGTGTTCTTTGGGAAGAGACTCTCCAACACACAATCAAAACAGAACGTCCTTCGAGCCCCAACCCCTCTCAAACCATGATGGCTGTAGGGAGGGCTGAGGGCCAGACCCCATGCTGAAAGCTTCCCCCCCACCCCTCTCGCATTTTCTAGGTACACCACTAGTGCACAACACTGGCACAGTACTTATAAAATACACTGAAGCTGGAACAACTTTGTAGTGTTACCATACTTGGTTATTAATCAGAATCCGAATAAAATGCATGAAAAAGTAAAGGAATTAAGGATACTTAATTGATGAATGAAAAGGTGAAAAAGGAGCCTAATTACACTTCATTAATTCCTGCACATGGAAAGTACCTCTCCTACTACAGGGCTCCCTCATCTAGCAGTGTTCCGCTGTCTGGAAATCAAAGCCAGATCCACCAAGGCTCAAAATGGAAACAAGATGCAATTTTTCAACAAAGAGGAAAGTGCTTCTATCTTCAGCTTCCTTAGGTAGATCTTCCATCACTTGAATCCATTATCCATATCCATTATCACTAACTAACCCTGGATAATTTTAAAAAAGAAAAGATTAAAAAAAGAGAGGAAGGAAGAGGGAAACAGTGTTTGCAAAGACACAAAAGGCAAGCAGAGAGAAGAGGTGGAGAATCAATTCAATCTAGCCAGCTAATTTAAACATCCAAGTCAGGAACCTCAATTCCTCACATACTCAAGAGGAGAGAATCAGGCTCTAAATTCAGAGCTTTGAATCACCCTGTGGAGGCTCTAGTGACTGTGTGTGCCCTTGAGGCTCCCAAATTAGATACCTGAGTTTGGATGTGACTACAGCTATTGGCCATCTCATTTTCAGTTAATGCTATGGGGATTTGGACACCTAATGTTGCTTTTAATTTTTTGCTTCACTGTAGTGACAACAGTCTCAAGAGTTTTCTCTCATTTTTGGAGAAGGCGATGCTGTAACTAAAGTACACGATACTCCGAACCATCTACAAGCTTACCCTCAAAATTTACTATCTGCAGCATGCTATATTCATATACTTGATATTTCAGCCTCTAAAATTGATATAGATATAGAAAGAGATATATCTTTGCCATAAACATGTACAAAGCAAACTTCATGCCAACAGGATGTGTGCAAACAAACCCACAGGAGTTGTTTTAAAGATATCATCAATGCAAATCACTTTGATGACTGGTTTTGCAGACAGATTTCATAATTCCTTGTTTCTGTCCTGGGCACATCTATCCTTTGAAATAGCTCTTCCATTACTGTACAACTTAAAAAGCAAGGAAATACCAAACTATCACCTCTCCCCTGCTAACAAAAACTCTCTTAAGCATAGCAGTTCTCGAAAACCAGTATTAAAGTGATTGAACTTGCACATAACTCTCACTGGACTTTATCTGGTACAGTATATTGTCAGAAAGCAGAAAATGCGGGTTGGTCTCACATTATCTGCAATAAGACAGATAGTTCTTCATTTTAACAAGGTACCACTGCCAATATGAGCCCTGCTGTGTAAAAACCTGATGCAATGATTTTGTTATTTATACAAGTGCAATGAAACCCAGTGAGATCGGATGCGATCGAAGGCACCTTCCAGCAGCTGGCACACAGCGCATATTCGTGCAACACCTTCGAGAAGCAGCTTACATCCCGCACACCTCGCACCACGGCGGCTACCAGGGCACTGCCCCAGGCTGCCAATCGCTGGGCAGTGCAGCCTGGAACAAGCAAACACACGCACGGCTGTTCAGCCCTGCACACCTATTTCAAAGTGGGAAATCAAGCCATTTCAAAGATGGGAATAAGAGTTCAGTGATTTCTCCCCAGTGGAATTTTTCCATCTGCCATCACAAGGCTGATACAGTGAAGCTGGACTGTTTCTTCACACAAAGAAATGCCAATGCTCCTGAGAGCTATCCCTCTTCCAAGTCACTGCAGCACCAGCAAGGGTTAAGCATCATGAACCAACTGGACAAGCAACCCTACAAACCCAAAGTGGGCTCTCTTAACCTCCATGAACGGAGCAACAGGTCAGCTCTCCTTCCTCTCAGCTTCCACGCAGCTCTAGACCTCCTCAGAAGCAGCTGAGTTGCCTACTGTTGTTTCTCTGGAACATGTTTCCAACTGACCTCACTCAAGAATGTGTCACACTTCAGGGCTTATTTCCATCTGCACATAGTATTTCCACCCCCCAGTACAAAGGGCCAGTTAAACTAATGGTCATCGGTATGGGGGATCATGAAGTATAGCATAAGAACACAAAATTAGCTCTGGAATTAAATTGAGCAGATAAACTGGCTGGCTGGAGGAATAAAAAGTGTGCTGATGCTTCATCTGACGACTCATCTGTATCTTGAGCTCAGTTGAACTTGTTGTGATCCACAATGGCCTCAGGTTAACTTTCTTTCCATCTAGCTGTCTTTGGGAGTTCATTTAAAACAAACCCACGACTCTCTCTAAGGTGCTGAGGAACAGCAGGAGTGCAAACATGAGAAAGCTCAAGCAACTTAGTAAGAAAGATGCGTGGAGGAAAAAAGATATCATCTCTGTTGCCACCAGATTAAGGCATCTGTGATTGGAAAGATGCTCCATGGAGCGGCCACCCATTTGGAGAAAACCTAGGCTTGAATTTCAGGTGCTATAAGACTTGGTGAGCAATGCCACCAGGCTGCTTGAGTTGCACCAACAGTGACCCTGCAGAGCGAGAGTGACCAGAGCCATCTCTCTCAGTTTTGGGGGGAATAGAACAAGGGCAACCGCAGGCAGTTTGCACTTGGAAACTCCAGTTCCGCCACCAAGTGCAATGTCAAAGAACATGTCGGGTTACTGTCACATTCAGGGCTCTGCCTTCTTGGGACCAAATAACTGGAACTGTGGAAATTCTATTTCTTTCAGCTGCCACCGCCCCAAGATGGCTCACGACTGAGATTGCAGCTGCTCCGTGAAAGACAAAAGCTGTTTTGCTTCTAACTCCAGGAATGCAATTGAGGCACAGCAAATCCCAGAAATAATGGAAGGAAGAACAACAAAATGAAGTGGAATTATAATCTAATTTTATGTGGAAGTCGTCCACTGACTGGCTGTTTCAATTTTATCACAAGATTTGGAGGCTATTACATGAGTCTTTTAAAAATCTGCCTACTGGCAGAACAGGTAGCCCAGGTCTCATTATTAAGAGGACAGTAGGCACTTCTACAACAAATGCCCCTTTTTAATGCAAGGTCACCATTGTGGACCAGATTGAAAATTCTTGATGAGACAAAATTCGGAGACCGTGCTGACTTACACCTGATGGTCCTGTAACCTCTGGACAAGATTTTCCCCACCCTTTGGCAAACGAGATGACAATTTAGTGAGTAAGTGCTTTCTGCTGCTACAGCAGAGAGGTTTGATAGCTCTATTAGCCTTGGCACACAAGGTCACAAGGAACACGTACCCACCACGACCTGGTGCTTCAGGAGAGACCAACAGTGCAAAACAAAAGGAAGGATTCAGGAATGTCAGCCGGCCCCTTCCGAGGTGGGTATTTATGAGGACTGTAGTTTTCTCCCACTGCTTTTCATTACAGGACTTCACAGATACATTTCAGATTCTCCTGCTGAGAACACAGGTAAGCTTCTAACACTAAATTTTGCATAAAACAGAGTTACAATACAAGGCTAGCGACAAATGCGGGCATCAGAAGCCTGCAGTACTGGTATTCTGTTAAGAGTTTTGTAGAGCAATGAACAAGGATGTGGAGAGTAAAATAAAAGTATCTTCTTTTCCCAACTTGCAAGTTTTATTTCTGGAACCTTTAAAACTTGAAACACTCATTAAAGTTCCTTTGCTGGGCCTGCAGATAGCCCTGTATCTTGATACTTCTATATACAAGAATGGCTTAAAACTGTAATACAACATTTGGTTTCAGTCAACATGAGTTATAGCGTTTGATTTATTCCTCACAATAAATACATTAAAGCTTATTACCATTGATAAAGTCTCATCTTGTACACCTCAGGGCACTGGTTTGAAAATTTGCACGGTGAAATTCGGCAGTGTCATGCAGTATAACACAGTAACACCGTGGTGACGTATCAGTGATGCAGACGCATCACTTTCATCATTTCTGATTCTGACTCCACAACTCTGAACCAAGCTGTAATGTTGCGATTCAGAGAGGGACAAAAAAAACCCCACAATATCCAGAAAATATTACGTAAAACATATCCCACTTCTTCCATTGGCTTTCCACAGTTGAACATTTTATAAAAAAGCCAAATGTTCCAAGATACAGACCACTGAGTTTAACTTCAATACAAGAAAAATTGATAGAAAATATAATAAAGAATAGAATCAGCAGGTGCATTATATACCCGGGAGGAGTCAGAGGTTTTGCAGACAGCAGTCATGCACACCAAATCCGTTAGACTTCCCTGAAGGAGTTAACAAGCAGGTGAATAAGGTGACATGGTATGCATGGATATGCATGGAGCTCCTGCACTACATGTGGCTTTTCCCAAACCCTTCAGCAAAGCGTCTCAAAGAATCTTAAAAAGAGCGTTAAAAAAAGGTAGGCTATGGTGGGATAGAAAGAAAGGGCATCTTAAGGCTCAACAACTAGCAAAAAAAACATAGAAATAAAGGGAAGAATAAAGAATAATTTGTGACAATGATGGGAGGCTGTTAACGCATCATCTCAGCATCTGTGCTGAGACCTGTACTAGTCCATAAACCCATTAATGGCCTGAGAAGGGGGGAGGGAGGTAACGAGGTGCCAAACTTCACTGCCAAAACAGAATGATTAAGAGTAGGCAAAATTATAACTGACATGAAAGCTGCAGAAGACTCTCAAGACACTGTGATTGGACAGCAAAATGACAGAGTAAATTAAGTGTTAATAAATGCAAAACATTGCACTGAAAAAAAGGAGTACGACTGTCCACATAGACTGACAGACTCTGAATTAACTGTCCTAATGCAGGAAAGAGATGTAGTCATTACGGACAGTGTTCTGGAAACACCAGCTCAGCAGCAACCAAAAAAAAGCAAATAATTTCAAAACTTTTCAGGAAAGATATCAAGACTGAAATACAAAATACCATAACAGAACAAAATAAACTCACGACTTATCTGCATCTTAAAAATGCATATATTTCTGGTTATCCCATCTTGAAAAAAAAACCCATAAGGACATGCAACTGTGATGGATCAAAAGAGCAAAATTATTTCTAAACAGTGAAAAGCCTTAGAAATAGCAAGGACAATTTCTACTTTTTTGTGAAGCGTTAGTAAGGGTAAGTCAGAGCATGTTTAGATAAATTGTATTAATTGGGCTAAGATTTGTAAGAGACACTTCTCATTTCCATCTGCCCTGGAAGCAAAGATATTAAATAAGTAGTTAACCACTTGGCTCACAATGTGCCATAAAATTTTACCTTTGGTCTTATTAGGGTATCAAATGGGAAAGGCTTGAAATTATGGAGCAGATTAGATTCAAGTTGCCTCATAAAGTAGAAAAGAAAAAACCCTCCAGAGTCATCTACGCCATCTCCCATCCCAAAAGGACAAGTCCAAGTTTAGCCTGACACTGTATTTTCTATTTCCATCTGAAAAGCTGCACCTTCTATTTTTTTTCCTGTAGAGGCTGAGATAAAAAGCAACTTTTGCATATGAAGAGTATACATAGGAAGTACTAAACACAGCACTGAACAGACAGACATCTAAAATACCACATATTATACACAGGTTGGTTTAGAACACCCTGAGTCCGTTAGACAATTTATGCTGTTGTAGCCCAAAGATGCAGGTCCAAGCTGGCTGAAAAGCTTGGGCGGGGGTGGACCAGGAACAAGCTATGAACTCCTGAGCCTCCACAAAGGGAGACGTTTGGCTCTTCAGAGCACCACAACTACCAAAGTATAAAACATTATTAGAAGTTGCCTAACCAATCCACTAAGAGGAACAAGATCAGCCCTGAAAGAAGGAGCAAGAAGTCACGGCAGAGGACCATGGCAGGGTTAAGGCAAAGCCTAGAAGAGAGCACATCACAGGGTGGTGACATGCGAAGAGGGCTCTCAGCCTAGGACACCACCACAAGGAGACCCCACCTCTGCTAGGACACCCTGGCTGCACAATGAGGACACCCTGCCCCCCTCCTCCAAACTCTTCATTGCAACATTCTTCTATTTCTAACTCAACTATAATATCCTCCACATCAGTAATAAGATTGTTAAATATGATACTTAAAATTATTCACCTCTGACTGCACAAAGCTCTTTCAGGAAACACCCGTTAACAGAAAACATCATTACTGTAACAGGCAGGAATTTGTGTGTAGGTGCTTTTTGTCTGAACTGGTAAATAAAATGCTCACCTTCAAAATGATTGTCAAAGTGTGAAATTAAAGCGTGTAACAGCATATAACATCAGCCTACATAAGGGTCCATGCCATAACTGTCAAAGAGATACCAGCTTGGGCAGAGGAATCTAGAAGTGCCTGTTGCTCAGCAGCCAAAGAGCTCCGCTGCTGAAGTCAGCCAGAAAGAAGGGGAACAAAGAGAACAGGATAAAAGAAGGACATCTAACAGATTTGTTTTTCAGACAATTCAACCAATACATCAAATCTTTTATTCACACCTTCAAAAAACATCATCTGTTGGTAATTAATTACTGCATGCCTGACTCCGTTCCCAGTATTTTCATTGACACCAGTGGCAGTAGGATTGGCCTCTTCCCTATTAGCTAACTCAAACCTATAACTTGCTCTTGAATATCTCATTCAGATCTAATATCTCCTTTTATGTATCCATTTCTGGCAGAGCGTAAAATAATCAACCTATCATCAAAGCGCTGCAGTTTCATCATTACCCCCCAAAAATTAATCACGTTTCAGAACATGCAAGGCAAGCCTTTTGTAGCACACGCTGTTAAGCAGGAACAGACATAAGTGTATTTCCCAGCGCCTATACTGAAACAGTAATACAGCTAATGATTTTTTACAAAATGCTAGTGCAAGCTCTGTGAACAAAACTGCAAAATAATTCAGCTATTCAAGACCAACATGTAAGCAGAAAACTGAGCTATACTCTGTAAGGGCTGTGATTCTTCTTTGGTCTTACTGAAACAAAATAAAAAGTAGTCAGGTTAAATAAGGTGTAATTCTTGCTCTAAAGTTTATTTTGGCTTCACTTCTTTGAGAAGTCATGTATACTAAAAGATGAAATTTGAAAGTTGGAATATCTGTAAACTTGATAAGGTAAAACGGCTAAAATTCAGGGTTACTGTTGTACCTGAGTGTGACAGTAACGACGGTGAATTTTATCCTCCTTCAGACAGATAGCATAAGGCAGAAAATCCACTTACATCCCATTTATATCCATAAAATAAGTTGCAAGAGGAGCAAGGCTGCCCATGCTGACACTCCAAAAAAAGTTTACGCTTTCTGCATAAACAATTTTGTAATTCAAATACATATATATATAAAAATAGAGAGATTTACAGGTTATGTTCTAAGTCATGGAAAGGCTCTCACAGCCCACACCGTGGCTATGCATTTTGTACATACACATGGACAGCTCTCAGCGTAGCTGAAGCTTCACGCCCCAGCCCCACTCTTCAGATGTCACCCTTGCAGCAGTCTGAAAGTCAGAAGAAAAGCTGGAGGTTGCTGCAACGCACAGTTTTGAAAGACTTCAAAAAGTTACTGGAGCAAGACAAACTGCACAAGATTCTTTGGTAAGAAGTCAGGCTAGCAGCAGTCCAATAGCTCAAAACAGCTCTCGTATTTAATTAGCTATTTGCTATGTATAGGAGAGGCTGTAGGAAGTGCCCACTGCTGCATCCTCATTTGTGCTTTGCTGTGATCCATACAGCAGCAATTCAGTCCCGAGTGAAACAGAGCTCATTATCCAGCAGAGATGAACTCTCCTCAGGAGAGAGGTGTTTCTCCTGCTGCTAATAGCATCAGCTCGATACGATCGCCCCCACCGCCTGCTCCTAGCAGAGCACGGCTGATACGTGAAGGCGATACAGGCGGTTTGTGCACTGGGAAGGACCTGGCAGAGCGGGGCTGGAAGCAAGGATGGAGCTCGGTCTCTAAGAGTGCAGCAGAGCTAGCTGTATCTGGAGGCAGGAATGGAAATGCAGACTCTCCATAACCAGTTTGCAGGGCAGGTAAGAATTTAAAAGCAAACTCAGGGCTGGCTCTGGTTTGAATTTGTTTTTACAAGCCAGCGCAGAAGATGGGAGAGCCTTCCCTGGCAGGCTGACTTTCATCCCTGGCTCGCAGGCACCTCCAAACAATGCGCTTTTTGCTTTCTGAGTTGCACACTCCACATTTGCCAGTTGGGCACAATTCCCTGTCTAAAAGAGGGTTAAGACCCTTATCGTCATCCTCCGCAGACTCTCAGTTCATGCTTTAAAAGAACACTTCCATTTATTTAGAAAGCGTCCAGCACAGAGTCGGGTCATGCCCTTTCATCAAGTGTTTGGAGCCCCACTCCACTCAAACTGCCTCACGCTACCAGGGCGAGTAGCTTAATTTGCTCTACCTACTAAAAGCCTCAGCAAATGGCACCTCATTGATTTCAGTGGTGTAAGAGCACCGATACTCCTGCTCTGAAGAGCCCAGCCCCGCTGAAGCAGACCACGTCACCCGCTGGGTCGGTGGCAGACGGGGAATGAGCTGTTTCCCCACAACAGTGCCTTACGCAATCCAATTGCAGGAACTTTCCATCAGTTTTTCCCCCTTCATGCTTATCATCTTGCTTTTATCTGGCAGCGTTTTAACAGCTGTTTTCTTATCACATTAAACTGACACCTCTGACAAAAAAACAAATGCCTAATTCTCCTGGATTTCCTCACACTATGCTACAGGGGAGCAAACCTCTACTGAACCGTACTGTCTATTTGTCTGAGCACAGATTTTACTCTTTAACCAAATACCTTTCCCATCCTCAAAAATATCAAATGAAAAAAAACCTCAGTGACAATCTTTTGCTCAAACTTTCCCCCCAAAAAACAGCAGGCCAGCCCCCCAGCTAGTGGCACAACTGGCACAGTGTCGGGGAAGTCAGTGGAGCTACACTGATTTACAGCAGTTAAAGATCTGGCCTGGAGATGAGTCATGTGGATTACTTGCTGCTTGAATTTCAACTAATTCAAGGGGTTTGGTTTTGGTTTTGTTTTCTTTGTTTTGTTTATCTCTGGATATGCAGTAAAGCTTCAGTCACTAAAGGCCAACTCCAGCATTTCTGCCTAAATATTCAAGAAAGCTCCTGAATATTTAGGAAGCACTTGGATCTACGAGATTTTTCAGGCGTGCTGCTTCTTGGATTCAGACACATCTTTTCTAGCACAGCCACCTATTCTGCCATCTGAAATAGTCCATTTATCTACAGATTAGAGCAGCTACTTTTGATCAAGAGGTGAAAAATCACAGCTTAGCTCTGAGAGAAGAGAAGAGAAGAGAAGAGAAGAGAAGAGAAGAGAAGAGAAGAGAAGAGAAGAGAAGAGAAGAGAAGAGAAGAGAAGAGAAGAGAAGAGAAGAGAAGAGAAGAGATCAGAAGAGAAGAGAAGAGAAGAGAAGAGAAGAGAAGAGAAGAGAAGAGAAGAGAAGAGAAGAGAAGAGAAGAGAAGAGAAGAGAAGAGAAGAGATCAAGCAGGGAGGGAGGCTTGGGGACTCCTTTCCCCGCCATCAGTCAGAGCAAAGCAGCTCTGGCTGCTGGCGGTTTTGGGTGCCTTGTACGATACGGTCTGTTCTCCCTCTGCTGAGCAATCCAAGCACTACAGAGAATAACGGAGCTGCCTTGCAGCAAGAGGTCTTCGAGTTGTGTCAGTATTGCAAGGGAACAAACTTTATTTCTCAGGCTAACACCAGAAAAAAGGAAAAACAGCCATGGAGATCTGCTCAGCCCCACCTCACAGGCAGGGACGCGCACCAAGCCAGGCTGTAGCTGCCAGCCACCATAACTTAACTCCGGGTTGAGCACAGGTCTGCAGAGCAGTAACCGGGCTGGTGCAAGTACCTGCTCACCTGTGGAAACCAGTACATCAGCTGGTGGCCAAAGACAGCTATAAACCAGGTAAACCTCTACAGAAGGCAGGAAAGATTTTAACTAAATGGTTAGCTCTGGCTGCCACATTTCCAAAGGAGAAACGAGCCTGTCTTACTGCTCACGTCTTCCATACAAGGCATGGATAAAACCACTAGACTGACTTTTCAGCTGCTGGGGTGATCCTAGCAGATCTTGGCTCATCCCAGCAGCAGACAACATCTCCCTGGACGTGGTCCCAGCACTGCTCTTCTGCATTCACGGCAGTTCTCCAACACCCAACCTGACAAACCCTACCGTTCCCTTGGGACGAAGAGGTGCAATAAGGGGACTATTACCATAACCCAGTACTACCAGCTTACCATTTTACAATGCACCGGATTCAGGCAGCTTTCTGTGCAGCACCAGATTCTTAAAACCATCATTAAATTAAAAAATAAAAATAATAAAACCCCAGTGCCCATATCAGATTCTCTGGCTAAACTGAGTGGCGATGTTGAGATTTTACAAAGTTTTCACCTCCATGAGGAACCAGTATCCTCCCTTGCTAAGCAGAGGAGCAGATAATCACCCCAGTGCTCCAGCTTTAGTGAAGAAGCAAGTTCCCCCATTTTTCAAAGGCTAAAAAAAACCAACAAAACAAGAAACCAACCACACATCCATTTTCACTAGCTGTACTCACATTCAACAGAACAGCAGCTAAAAAATATGTCAGAAATTGGGGGGCGGGGGGAATAAAAGAAAAAAGAAAAAAGTAGAGGCTTGACACCAGAATGGCAAGATTTCAAGCATGACCCAGTGCCCAGTAATGTCAATGGGATCCTTTTGGACCATTTCAAAACCAGGCAGATACAAGCCATGTCCAGGTGAGCTGTTATTGAGCACAGCTGATCGAGGCAGAGGGGAAGAAAGCACAGAATTCACAGGGAAAACGCACAGATAAAAGAGTCATACTGGCCCTTGATTGGTGGGCTGGGGAAAGCATTCTTTTGTTTCTTTTCAATATTTAGCCCCAAACTGAAAAAAATACCAGCTTTCCCATCCATCTGAAACCTGGAGAAGAGGGGAGTATAGAAAGTAGTTAAGACATAAGATTTTTCAAGGTTATTTAAAAAGACATTGCAAAGTTCTTTACTGTGTTTAGTAACCTACTGCCCTCCCCAAAAAGTTAACAATATGTTTTCAAACTACTCCAGGCATATTCAGGAAAAATCTCTTATTAAAATCAATAAGAGACAAGTTGTTAGCTGCATGTCATGCTGGAAAGCTGCAGATGAAATGCAGAAAGTTCCTATGCTTTCACTCCAGATGCAAAAATTCAAACATTTTCAGCTACTTCATAAATCAAAGTTTGTCATTAAGCTACACCTGAAGTGCCATCTTGCCAAAACCTCTGGAAAAGCATTGAGGTAGCTGTTAATTATTTTTGTGACAATTACTCAGGAGACATTTCCTGGGTGAGGAACCAAGGGCTGGTGCAAATCCTGCCTCTGTTAGGGTCCTGGGGGGCGATGGTATCGAGGCGTATCTGCTGGTGGCCAGAGACAAATGGACTCCAAGGGTGATAGTGTGTGTGAGCTTTTAGGCTGAGACACGTTCCCCTTCAAGCACACCTAAGGGACTCGATATAAACTGATAACAGAGCCTGGGATTCTCACAAATGAAATAAAAGCAGGAGTAGACAACGGAGTAAGTTAATTTTTCACCTAGAGAACTGCAGTGTTAGAATATTGCCCTGGAGGTTTTAATCAATGCAAGTGAATCTTTTGTATTTTTCTCCAGTATACCCAAAATAAGTCAGTAAGATGCCAGCACTTGCTCAGCATAGAGTGACCATTTCCCAGCAAGCTTGAGTTCAAGTCTTTATCAAAAGAACTAAAGAAATGCATTATGATTTCAAAGAAAAATAGCAAGTGAGGAAATGGAAGCAGCAGGATAACCTTACGAGGCACGGTTGGTTTTCAGAAAAAACTTTTTACTTCTTTTATTCTTGAGGATGATTAGAAGCAAACAAAGACTAGTCTAACCAGACATTGCTGGTGCACAAAAATACCTGCAGCTACTCTAGCTCTTAAGAACAGCAAAACATTTGAAAAATGCACACCACCATCAGACATTATCTAAAGGCAGTTCCAGATCCAGAACCTCCTCTCCTGTGAGGGAAACACACCTACTGGTCCATCTGCTTCATTACAGATGATATAAAGCTCCTCATGCATTCAAGCAACTTCTACTGCACCCACCCAATAACCCATCACCTAGAGGATCCACGCATTGCGTCCGCACACATCACGTTCAGTAAAGAGCAACAGACCACGTTAAGTAACACACTTCTAAATAACCATAAACACCTGACTAAATGGCCCTGCCTGTCTGAAGGTTTGCATACAGACTCTCTCTCCACCAAATGAAGTGTAGGCAAGGAGCTTTCTCAAGTCATGAAGTCAATTTACAAACCCACCTTCAGCTGGAGCCTGGACAACCTGTTTCTCTGAGCATTTTTAAAAAAAAAAAAAAAAAAAAAGTATCTCCATAATTTCCTCTTTGTAATAGTCAGTTTGAACACACAAAACAAAAGAGCTGTCACTTCTTAAGTTTTAAAAGCTTTAAGCAAAATTAGCTATTCTAAGTTACCTGCAAAAGCAAAGAGGTGCAAATGAAAAACATCAGGGGCATACGATCAATGATGCTTCAAACAAAGTGTTAGAAGTTTCCAGAAGGCACAATAAGGATAGAGTCAACATCCTCGGTGTACTCCAACACACGAATTTCAAGGACTTCAAGGAGCAAAGACAATGGTAATTTTTCAGTGGCAACCAGAATATTGCAACAGCTGTACCTATACTAATCAAAGGGTTTAGAAGCAAAGTTCATGTACTGATTTACTGAGATGTGATGCTCTCAAAAGAGCTTTTACTATAAGGAATCTTATCTGGCTTGTTTCAGAATGATGACTCTTATTTTTCCATTTATCAGTATAATTTTTTCCTCAAACTGGCATTCAATATATAGGTCTTTCTAAGGGGAGGGGGGGAAGTAGTTTGAAATACAGAAGTGGATTCGCAACAGATATACATCAACATGAGAAGTCAATGGAATTATGTTAATTTATGCCAAGTGAAACATAACCAAGATTTCTCTCCTTTGAGATGAAGCTGGGACAATTATGGTCATTTATAGCAGATGCTGCTCCTCCTAGCACAGGGCACGAGAGCTCGATCCCATGCCTATGCAATGTCACAGAGCAAATATATCTGTTAGCAGGAGGAGGGCTCAGTTCAGCACGCTAATGTAGTAACGTCACCGGCTGACCTATTCTGCCCAGCACACAACCGAGAGTTGTTCATTTTTCTTTTCAATGAGACACTATGCAAGTGTTGATTTAATGGTTCATTTATCAACCCCTCTGAATATTAAGCAATTCATTTTGACTTAATTTGGACAATTCAATTTCACCCATCCTCTCTCCCCTTGAAAAATGTGAATTGCTGTCTAGGGAGAAGCTGTTTTAAAAAGTTGACTTAGCAGGAAGTACTTAGATCCATGGGCTTTATACTCTTCTATAGTGTGATATATATTTCTATTTGACTTTTTTTTTTTGCCTTTTACATATTATACCTGAAATTCACAAACGCTAAAGCAAAGACCCTTCAATGAACATCCTTAATGCTGCAGACCAAAATGCATCTTCTGCAGTAGCTACTCCCTAAGACCACCACCAGAAAATTAAGTGCATTGTCAATACAACCAACAAGCCTGTGAAATGCTGTAACACTTAGGGAAAAGAGCTTCTCATTGAAAATCCATTCCTTTTCTTACAAAGTTTTTGTTACTGGATACATTTTCCCAACAGGAAAAAAAAAAAAATAATCAATGCAGGAAAGACTGGAGCTCCAGCCTCTCACGTTAGCAGTGCCTCACACCCAGAAGTTTGCACCTCGAAGAGCTCCCGCAGCGAAGCGCAAGCTCCGGGTTCAGGTCGGCGCGGTCCGGCGCGGCTGCCCGGGAC
>VYZW01048998.1:275984-318929 GCA_013401315.1 Balaeniceps rex
CTGCCCCGCCCCTCGCCCGCCCGGCCCCGCCCCGGGACGCCGCACCCACCGGCACCGGCTGCAGAGGGCAGGAGCGCCTCTGCTCTCCTCGGATGCCTGGGGGTTTTTTCCTCCTCCCTTCCCTTCCTTTTATTTCTTTTTCCTTTCACCCCACTTTGCTCCTTTTTCCCCCGTTTCACCCCACTCTTCTCCCGTTTCCGCATTTCTCCTCTTCTCTCTTTTCGCCATTCCCTCCCATTTTCCCATCCCCCTTTTTCCTGACCCCCTTTTTCCTTCCCTTTTTCCACCACCTCCCTCATTTTCCCCACATTTCTTCTCCCTTCCTCCTTTATTTATTTTTCTTCTCCTCCTCCTTTTCCCCATCCCTCTCCCCACCAAAGCCTTATAGCAAAGGAGACTTTGGCCAGCAGCCAAGCAGCCTCTCTCTCCAAGGAGGTGGCCAGGGCTGGGAGAAGCAGATGGCCTGGGGAGGAACAGGCTGCAGCAGCCACCCTGTGCAGCACACACACTCTGCATATCCCCTCCCACCCCGGGACCTGGCCGGACCCGACCCCAGCATGGGGCTGGCACAAGAGGGCACTTCCAAGGCCATCCTTCCCTGCTGCTCTTGGGAGGGTTAAGATGAGCCAGTGCAGTTTTTCCAAAGGATCCAGCAAAAATCAGGGGAGCAAGGTTTATTGTTCACTTAATCCCAAGCAGCCCACCCTGCTTCTGGCTGCAGTGAAATACCCTCAACATCCCAGCCCTTAGGACCACCTGGTCCCCGAGTGCCCAACCTGCAAAGCATCACCGTGGCAGCAGGCACTTGGCTACCCAGCATGTGGTACAAAGGCTTCGCTAGCCACATGGCTCATTTTCCTTTTGAGTTTCAGTTGTTCGAGATGGGATCAGTGGAAATGTTTTTTTCTACCTTAAAAAGTTGGTTGTTTTGCCACTATATGCAAATGCTTTGGTTTTACCAGATGGCAATGAAAGCTTTCCTTCCACGTTTTATTCTGGAGCTAAAGAACAAGGTAGAAAATTGAAACAGTTTGCAGTAAACTCAGTAGCCACTGACTGCTCTTTGCCAGGACAGGTTATACCTGTATTGACAGAAAACTTGTCCATCACATGCCCACTTGTTGCTCTTCCCTCCTCTCTGTGATCCCAGGCCCCTCGCTTCCCTTAAAATTCCATTAAAGTGCCAGGTTTTGGTTCATCAGAGGTCTGTAAAATCAGTACCCAACTAAATGACATTAAGCAGGGGGTACAGTTAAAAAACAAAACCTAAGCTGAAGATGTTATCCTGCTTCAGATCTCCTTCCCTCCAGGTTAAGGACTTGGGTGTTTTTTCTTTTCTGAGGAAGAAGAATGATTACTGATGAACGCTGGAACAACTTAAACAGAAGTATGGATACACAAATCAGAGGGATTGCTCCTGTCAATTTAATTGAGCTGTTACTACTAGACTATAAAGTTACTCATTGGCAGAATAGAAATTTGATTATTAAAAAAGTTTGTCAAGAGTTGGCTGGGGTCTTTTACTTTGTGGTTCCCTGAGTTGCTACTGTGCCACTGAACCTCACTATCATTAAAACACCACCAGATAAAATTAAATGAAGTATTAAAAAAAAAACAGATTAACTAGCAAGAATTTTCTTTTTTCCATCTCAGTATCACACAGTTTGAAGGTCGAGTGAAGTCATTTTCTTGCCCATCTAAAAAGCTTGCAGGCAACGAGTGCTTTCGAACGGTGCATGGAAATTGCAGGAAGGTCCTGCCCTATACACACCTCTATACACGCACTGCTTCTACTTGTTGTAGGTTATATGGAAAATTTCTGTGTCCATCTCATCTCCAGCTACAGAAAAAGTGAAAGTACTGAAGAAATTTGACAGACCAAAAGAAAATAAAAGCACATCAGCAAAATTGGGAAGTATCAAGCACCATAAATTTCATCAAGTCAGGCCAGCAACAAATTTAACCGATGGCTCTTCATTTTCTTTTTTGTTATTCTTTTTATTTTTAATTCTTCCCTCCTGCAAATTCATGAGAGTTGTTGTCCTTTGTTTGCACCGATTTGCACTGTGCACTAGATCCAGTTGGCCACCAATGGCAGGGAATGCTAATTCCATTTAGTTACCGGAAAAAGCAATAAAAGCAAATATGTTTCCCCAAGGCCCCAGCCCAGAGTGATGAAAAATCCAGACCAACAAATATATTTTGTTAAAATCAGTCTTAAGTGTCATCTCTTTTCCCACAGAAAAACAAAAGTAAGAAAACAGTATACCAGGCAAACTGAAATATAAATGATGGACCCTTCCCAGCTCTAGTAATTGCAACCCAAATATATCCCCAAGCTGGGGAAGAAGTGACAGTCTGCACTCCAGGACTGGGCAAGCCCTAATCACATTTCAGATGTGCCACAAACACGCAAATGCCGTACAGCCATAGCTAAGATTATTTAAAGTTATGGGGTCAGTGACAGCAGCAGCTGTTGCTCCTGACCTCAAGGGAATCACGGTTCTGGTTGACACAAGCTCTTGTCCTCCCATTTCTTACTGGGTCTTAACTGGGATGTAAGATGTTCTTCAAGCTGCTGCAACGGGTTCCCAGTGCCGTACTGACCAGAGGCAGGAGTGTGCTGCAGGGGCAGAGGGAAAGGCAGCGCAGGCAAAGCTAAAGTAACTTTTCCTGTTAGAGATGACTCTACTTATTTTCCCTGCCTTTAGAAATGAACAGCTGCTGCTCAGGTTTGCCAGCACCCAGCACTCAAAAACTGTGAGTGAGAGACTCAGAAATAGGATGATTGTCTATAGAACAGTCTAATGTTGGGGGGGAAAAAAAGCCTCTTTTTATTTGGCTTGTGATTACTAAGTCTGCAGGGATCCTTTTTTCCCAAGCTTTTTCCTTAGTTCATGAGGAGCTGAGATCCACTCTTTTTTTTTCCTTTTCTCTTTTTTTTCCTTTCTCTCTTTTTTTTCCTTTTCTTCCTTTTTTTTTTTTTTAAATGAATGCTGGGATTCTAACATAATCAACTAATTCCAGGAGCTGAGGCTTCAAGATAAAAAAAAAAAGTATACCACGTCACAAAGCTCACAATGCAATCTCATTGCATTGGCATTGGCAGCGGTTCACTTGGCTCTGGAAATAATGAAGTGGGAGACTGAAATGACAAACAAACCGGAGATCCAAACCGAAGTACCACCAGGGAAT
This sequence comes from Balaeniceps rex, assembly GCA_013401315.1. Taxonomy (NCBI): domain Eukaryota; kingdom Metazoa; phylum Chordata; class Aves; order Pelecaniformes; family Balaenicipitidae; genus Balaeniceps; species Balaeniceps rex. Next base: position 279,180 of record VYZW01048998.1, read on the forward strand.
GCAAAGCAGATGGCCAGCTGAAGAAGACTAGCCCAAAGAATCGCTATAGTCTTTGCAGGAAGATTACTGACAGCACCCACTGTGGTGGCCTCCTTCCTATGAGCTTGCCTGGCATGGTTTGCATCTTGATGTCCTTGTCATGAATTATTATTAAGAGGAGTAAACAAGCAAGAGAGTCCTCTCAATTGCAAATCATTTGTGCACCCTCTCATAGCAAATAGGGAGATTCAAGAGTGTTGGAGAGCCCACGCAAGGGTCAGGAGCAACGCTCCATTTCTATGCCATCTTGAGCCTACTTTGCTTACTTTAACTGGTCATTTAGCTATCACAAAGGTAACATTGACGCGTGCTTTCAGGAAGAATTGGTTATTCTACATGCTTCTATTAAAATATCTGCTTTGTTTCAATATGCCATAGTATTATTTTGTCAAGAGAATTTATTTAAAAGTTGCAAAATTAAGTCTGTGCTAAACAGGAGGCAGCACAATGGAAACTAGATTTTGGGACTCCCTATAAATATGCAAGTGTGAGCATATGAAATCACATGTAGCAATTCATTTTCAGAAAGAGGAAAAAACCCTAAATTACATTGTCTTCTGTCATATCCAGTTTGCTCAGCAGAGGAAAACACATGAATATCAACCGTGACCATTTGAACTAAGCAGTGTGGTAAAATGCCCTGCAGAGCTCCATTGGGACTGATCCTTTCTGCTTACCCTAATCAATACATTGGTCTATTGGAGAAGAAAACAACTATCGTGGAGCAGGTTTCAGACTGCCAACCCCAGCAGATTCTCTGTGCTGCCATAAAGGATTTCTCTTTAGTTTATGTCCATCCCTAGCACTTAGCAAAGCTGCCCTGTCTTCTTGTGCTTCTAAGTAATTTTCTTAAATTTTCACTTTTTTTACCAGTCTAGAAATGCAATATTTAACACTGACTAAAACCTATGTGCTCTCTCCTCTGTGGACGTCCACAGGGATCAGGATTTTGAACGTTGGACTCGATGGGAAAAGTTTTTCCACAAGCACCTGGAGCCAAATCCTACCCACCATATTTGTGGGTGTTACTCCATTACCTGTCAGTTTGAAATAAGCAGGATTTAATCATTTGGGGATGGCAGTGAATTACAGCCCCTCATGGAGGCATACAGCATTCCCATCCCCCTCTCCCAGCCCGTCTGCTCGGAGGCTGATGCATCACTGGAGCGCAGCCAGGCAGCCATAGAAATGCATTGAGTGAATAAGGTCTTCCTTCCCTATCAGCCAATAAAGATAATTACACAGGCCAGCGTATATTAATTTGGGTTCAGTCCTTTTCCCACTCAAATTAATGTCGGTTTTGCCGTTGATGCTGATGTTAGAAGAAGCTGGCCCAACATCAGGGAGCTAAAATTAGATTGCTTCCGCTGTTTGCTGGTCTCCCTCCTTCCCCCGTACCAGCCAAGGGAGTTACTGGCCCAGCCAGGAATCGGTACTAACTCCAGCAACAGCCCAGGTGTCCAAGGCACACCACTGATGGGCTTTCAGCACCTACTGCGGGAGCTCAGGCAGCGGGAACCCCGTGATGACCACAGTCACACCATCTCCGCTCCCACAGCACCGCAGTCAGGCCCCCGGGTGTGCTTGCCCCTCTGGAACTCATTTGCCAAAACCAGCCTTAAACAAGGGCAGCGAAGGAGACACGCACAGAAAATCCTTATCCACCGGGGCTCAGAGTCAGGGGAGGCTTCAAAGACAACATGGCAACTTTCTGGGAGGGTGCCCACACGTGCTCACACGGGTGTATGTCGCACACCGCTGTCCTCAGAGATGCCCCGTGTGGGGCAGTTGGATTTTTATCCGTTTTCCACGAGCATAAGTTGCTTGTTATAAGTATCGGTGATACCACTCAAAAAATCAGAGGAAATCCATCACAGCCTGTGAGGTTATTCTGGTGTAACGAGCAGCCCTTGTATCTCATTTTTCAGAAGTGAGACTCAGCCTTTACGTCTCCATTTCTGTGTTGCACAAAGCCACACAGGTGGCGGCTCAATGCAAGGCTTGTGGGGCTTTTCTGCAGTCCAGTAACTCGCCATCTCCCTGCATATATGCAGATGTGGATGCATGTGGATACACACATAAATAATTACCCTCTGCAGTGTTCCTCTGAAACAGTATTTTTTTCTTTTAGGCAGTAGTCTGCCTAGCAGTGTGTCTGAGTATACAGATACACAGACATTTACCAGCGAGGCTGAAAATTCTCCTCAGCCACACTTCCACGGAGCTCACGTAGCACCCTGATTTGCACATATCTCAGAAATACAAACAGTTCCTCTCTTTTCATATTCTGCTGCTACAATAACTTTGCAGACAACTTTGCTTACGGGACTTGTATCATGGTGGGTGTAACTACCAGCAATAGCTTGCCTGCTACTCGGAGCAGAGTCACATGCTGTGATTGCTCATATGCCGTTCACATTCTCTAACAACGGAGAGAGGGGGGAAAAAGAGAGAGAGGAAAAAAGGCAACTATTTCTAACCGAGACACATTCCTCTGTTGTCTCTGCCTCAGCTGCGAAGGCTCTGTTACACTGATTTCCTTTAACTGGTCAATCCCCACCCTGTTTCCACAAACACGGAAAGCAACTGTTTATAATTCCAAACTCCCAGCCTTGTGCCAGATAACATTTGCCGATCAACTGCCCAAGGCAAGCTTCACACAGAAAAAAAAAAAAAGAAAAAAAGAAGGAACGGCAGATTAAACAGATCAGCTCCGATTCTTACCTTCAGAAGCAGACTTCATTCAAAGCCCACAAATACTTTTACTTTGCTGGAAGTCTCTGAACTATTTTTAGCTTCCCTTGGGGATGCCATATAGGGAGAGCAGCCCCCTCCCTATCATTACTAATCTGCCTAACATAACAGCAGGACACCTGCTGCTAGTGAGTCATGTTTTGTGTGAAGCTAATGGTATATATAGGCAAAACGTAAAGACAAGTGCTTATTTTCCTCCATACCCCATGTGTTGTTTGTGTCTTCCTGTTGCTCTAAGCAAATCAAATCAGTGCAAAGAAGACAGTGTAAAGATGACAAATACACAGGAAAATTCATGTTCTTTTCAGACCAGAAGCTCTGGTATAGCAGATATGTTTATATTTGTGGTATGTATACCTGTTTGTACACATATATCTGCACTTTTACACATGCACAGAGTGATTGTGTTCTTGCAAGCTCCTGCTCTGGTACATGCAAACTAGTGTTTTCACTGAAAACATGAGTGGAAATTCAATGATTATAAATCTAAAGCTCCATCCTGAACCCATCTTTCCTACTCACACACAGTAAGAAAGAACAAGCATGGAAAAGGGGCACATCTAGGGGAAACTCAGGTTTATAACCCGCCAGCATGGAGAAGAGAAACCTACCACATGTTCCCCGTATAAGCTTCCAGATACGAGGCAGAAGCAGCTTAGTGGTTGTATAGTGGCTGTTAAACATTGGCTGTATTCCTCTTTCTTTGCTTCACAGCCCTTACTTGCAGTGACAAACACATATATAGAACAACCCTTTGGTCTGTGCTAGGAGCCTGATTTAGCTCTCCCCTCCAAGCCATGCATTTCGTCGTTATGGACTGCACTTCTAAACTTTTGAGAGCTGCAGTAAAGAGCTGCTAAGTGTAGCTTTGTGATCTCTGGAAGATCTCTCTTTTATTCCTTTCCTGTTTCTCTTCTCCCCCCCTGCCCCCCGCAAATGTGAAATTTTGGTTATTTCTGTCTTTGAAGAAAAGCACTGTCCTGATCTTCTGCCTTGGGCAACACAGTGTTCTTCAGCTTGTGATGGATACTGGTACTCAGCCTTCTTAACCTTAGCTCACCCCACTGTCCTTAAACTCTACAACTTAGTCACTCTTATTAAAGACAATGGTAAAATGTCCACTAAGACCAGTGGAAATAGGATGAACACTTACAGGAAATGCTTGAACATCCCACAATAACCTCAGCAGTCATGGCCAGAATCAGCATTAGGCATTGCAACACAAGAACCCAAACCCTGACTGATACAACCACATGAACCTGTATCTGCACCCCATAGAAAAAAACCTAAAGTATTCAATGGATAATGAAAAACTTCCTGTAGGTTTATAAAACCATCACATTGAATGTATTGCAGGAGAATGATTTTAAAATAAATATAAAGAAGATACCTCTGTTCCCAGAGAACTCTGTAGATTTTCAAATACATTCCTTTAGAGCCTTGCTTTTTTTTTTCCCCTTCCCCCCCCGCCCCCTCTCCTTCTCCTGTTGAACTGGACGAGAGATGGTAGAAACTCAGAAACTCTCCCAGCCTGCCTCGTTCCCCTTCTCCAAGAGGGGCTGGACGAGGCAGCGGCAAATGGCCAAATTTTCCTTCTTTGAGCAGCTTAGGGACACGTGCAGCGTAAAACCCCTCAAGAGAAGAATGAAGCACCTAAAAAATTGTACTTTCATATATTCTAGGCTCTCTGAATAGAGTTCAGAAACATATTTCAAGCTCAGTAATTTAAAATAACCCCTGGCAAATCAACATCTTACCATTTAGCATGACCATCTGCCAAGTCCTGAATGTATAGGGGAAAGGAAACGATTGCAACGTGCCCCAAATATCAACCCTGGGTCTTCTCCAGCAAATAAAGGTATAGAAAAAGAAAGCCATGGGTCCTTTCCCTTCTATATTCAGCTGCTTCTCCAGCTTCTGCCGTAGCAGAAGAAGCAGGATTTCAGGCAGACAGACCCTGAAGCATTTGCGGTTCTCATAAGGAGCGTGGCAGTGACCCACACGCTCTGCAGTCCTCTATTCCCCCCTAGTGACCAGAGCACACGGAGGGTATTGAATCAGCCGCAGCCTCTGAGCTCAACTGAGCTGCTGCATCTCTTAAGCACAAGCAGTAGAAGCTCTGGCTTTGTGCTTCAGGAGTCCTGCGGTCCTCTCCAGTGCCAAAATCCCACCCAAAACCCCCTCTTCGCACCCGCCTTCACCTCAGAAGGACAGAATTTACCAGCTGCAACAGGGAGAGCCACAGAGCGCGAGGGTCAGTTGTCCCCTGCCATTCCTCCCATGATAGCCCGAGCGTGCCGTTAACATATTAACTAACACAGCGCCTCTGTATGTCTGCTAAACAAAAAAGTAGAAGCAGAAGGGAAAAAAAAACCCAAACCCCTCGGCATGTCTGCCTTGAATCCCAATTAGAAACAAATTCTTTGCCTTAATTCTAAATGTATTTAGAATATGGAGCATATATTTCCAAAGGATGTTTTGTATTTACAGCGTGTCTGTCTGGTTATACTGCTGCAATGTTATTGTTTTCCTGCTGAGAATTATAGCAGTGAAGTTACTCTGGGTGCGATTACAGCTAATTATAGTTTCACTTTGGAATTTAAAGGCTCCCCTGCAACACTCCCTCCTTCCCACTCAGAGGTACTGGCCCTGGAGCATGTTGCGACTGCTGCCTGTAACTGTAGTGACTGAGGTCCGTGAGGTCACCGCCAGCGACGTGACATGCGGATGCATTTGAGGTTTAGTTGCTAGAAATGGGTAAGTCATTACGGTAATGGCATGAGGGGAAATCTATAAAGAATGCCCTACGCTGAGGCCAGAGCTGAGACAATCTAAGCCCAAACTTTGCTAGGCCCGCGCCTGGGGAGAGCTCAGCTGCAAGGCGGCAGCAACCCCCACCTAGCAAGGCTTTGGGAGCCAAAGCACTGCAGAATTTGTAAGCAAATGGAGGATTTCTGACAAAGAGCAGTTATGTTGAGGGTGGTTAACAGCTGAAGAGATGTTCGCTCCTGTGCACAGGCTCAGCACAAGGTGACTGCTTTAATGTCAGAAACAGCACTAGTACAGCATGGGTAAGATGGCAGACATGGCTGGGCCAAGCCATGGTAAATTCATCAACTGCTCCCTAATAGGAAACACTTCTTGACATTTTTCATAACTGTAGTTATTCCCTTTGCCTCTAAATCTTTAAAACTTGATGCTGGAATCAGGTTTGCATCATAAGTCTCTTCCTTCTGTCATAGCTTTGCCTGTCACTGTTGATACTCCCAAGCAGAGAGCTGAGCCCTGCCTGGGCTGGAGCAGCCCAAGGCGGCCTCGACATTAGTTCAGAACAAACCGTGTTGATGGCAGTGGAGCAATTCAGGCACCTGAATAAACCCTGCCAGGCCTCTGGGGCAGGACGGGGCAGAGTACTCCCGGGCAGCCCCGTCACTCTGCCTGCCCCAGATGGTGCAGCTACGGGCACAAATGTACTCCATTGCTGAGCGGCACCCTGTGTTTCAAAGCAAAATGTCAGTGAGCTCTCCAGATTAAAACATTAAAAATGTATGAGCAACACCTGTCGCACACGAGGGAGCTAATAACACTGGTAGGGTTTTTCCTTTCAAAAACAGGTAAGATAATTTTTAATATAAGTGTGTTCATATGCAGTTATAGTTTCATCAAGTTGAAGGCCAGGAAGAGTCAGGTGATCTTCATCTGACCTTATAACAAACCATTGTATTTTACCCAGCTATTTCTCATCGAACACAGCTATAAGGCCCAAGAAAGTCAATAGTGGAGAAAAGCAGCAAGTCTCTGGAGCCATCAAAAAGCAGAGAATCCTCTTTTTTTTCCTCTTGATAAATTCCTCTAATGACTAAAATCACCTCCCAGTTAAAAAAACAAAACCAAAAAACCCCCACCAAACTCCCCACCTTATTTAATTATACCTGGTTCAGCTTTCAGATACAGGCTCTTCGTTCACTTTTCTCTCCTTTTAGGACAGAGTATTTTCTTCCCAGAAAAAGACTCATGCACAAAAAATCACCTCAGACCTTTTTTTGGTCAACCAAACACACTGAGCATTTCAGGCCTCCTGTTGCAAAACATTTCCTCACACCCTCAAGTAATTTTAGCCATTCTTTCCTACCCATTCTCCAACTTTTCCATATCCTTTCAAAGTTTCAACACAATATTCTGTTATTTGAGACCTGGTTTTAGCGATGCTGCACATAAAAGTAAAATTACCTCTTTTCCTGTTATTCACTACTCCCTTGTTTATATATTTAAAGGCCACATAAATTCCTTTTGTCAGGTCATCACAGTGGGATCGATGTGCAGAGGCTTTTCGGAGCACTGCTCCCCTCATCCCACGAGTGCAGGGCTGCGCCCTTGCATAGCCCAAGATGTAGTTTGATGGATTCCTCGTCCTCTTTATGGAAAGATTCAGCTTCCCCAGTGCCAGTCTCCTTTCCTCTTCACTTCACTCTCTTGATCTTTGTGCTTTGCAAAAATTCTTCATCTTGTGTTTTCCTACAGATCATTGATAGAAACAACAGAGAGCTTTGGTACTTATACTTAACCCTAATGCGCTCCAGAAACCACAGGTCCATTCAGTCCTGATTCCCCATCGACAGCTACTTGTTGAGCTCTGTCAGGCACTTCGTAATCCATTTAATGTATATTCTAATGTTACAAATAGTGCTGATGTTTAATCAGCACGCTATTCAGTGCCAAGTCAAACACCTTACAAAAGTCTAAATGCACTAAATTTATACAATCGTTTTTGTCAACCAGACACGTAATATAATCAGAGAGGGAAAATTAGGTTTCTTTGATAAAGTTTGCCATAAAACCATGTCGTTTAGACTACTTACTAATTTACTTTTGCATCAGCTTTTGAATTATTTAACCCAAAATGATTACAAACTAACTAGCCTGCCTGAGTCTTAGGAAATACTTCCTCATAACAACCTTCTCTCTAAAATTGATATAGACACGTTTCATACGACCGGGTGAGCATTAGCTTATTCATGAGGCAGCTCTTTACTTTCAGGGAGACTGGACTGGATTTGCTCCCTTTTGGAAGCTGTCACAGGTAAACTGGGCTTTGATGGGACTGATGCCTAATGCAGGGGTGCAGTACCCTGTTCCTCCCAGTATGACTTCACATCTGCCTCGCTAGCACTTCTAAGGTGAACAAACAAAACCTAAACCATATAATTTTTAATATATAATTTTAGTATAATTTTCTTTGCAAAAGCTCAGGAACAACTTTATCAAAAGGGAAAAAAAGTGATTTGGGGCATTTCTGCATGCACCTGGCAGCACACAGCTGTTGCTGCACATGATCTTGTGATTTAGGGCCCCAGATATATCTGCTCTTTAACTATGTTAGTACAAAGCTAGAGCCCTAATTTTATAAGCTGAAGGATGGACATTTTTAAGAAGGGATCCAGCTGCTGAGAGGATTTTTACACCTAGTTTCTATGTAAGGTCCATCCACAAAGACAGAAATTTCTTTGTACCAAAATCCACCTCTTTTTGTTCAGACCAGGTTATTTGAAGAAGCCTAAAGGTATCTGCAAACCTCATTCCCTTTGCCCATTCTCCACCCTACTCCTTTAAACAAGTTCATTTTGTCCTGCCAGAACCACTGTTGCCTACCTCATCAAATAATAACGAAACCTCAAGGAATTCAGTGGAGAGCTGTATGTTTTGCACATAAAGATACAACGGCTTCTCAGTGCTCCTGCTGTTATTCAGAAATCATGCAAAATGAAGCTGAGGCAGGGAGCAAAGCAAGGTACAAAACAGAAGCCTTCATACTTCACGAGCATACCTCATTTGCTCTGCTGTCAGTAACTCAAAACCCCAATGAAAAGAGGATGGAAAAAAAAAGAAGAAATAAAAGAAAAGGAGGAAATTATATGCAAGCCACAAGACTTATCACTTAGCTTTTGGCGAAATATTGACTCCTGAATGATCTTTGTCAAATCTCGTAAAAAAACAGCCTCCAGCTGATGAATCTTGCCACAGGCATTAAACAGGGTGCTGCTGGAAAAGGAAAAGAAGGGAACTGGAAAAGGAGGTTTAATTTTAATTAAGTAAACTACCTGTGTCTGCATTTGGTCACAGCTCTCATGATTTGGAGAAGTAAGATGCTTGAGGGCTTGATTTTTGTTTGCTTTAAATATTCATGTCATTTTAAATGTCTTCTGTGCTGGGCTTGGTGGACCTGATGGTAAACGGCTGAACCAGCTCTGGCAGTGAACAGCCTCGACAGCAGCGCAGTCAGCTCCTAAGGACACTCAGCCAAAAACAAAGATCAGAGCAGAAAACTTACAGTGAAGGCTCTGCTGGGACCCCTCATACAGGGAGCTGAGCGCGCTTATTGATTTCAGGAGGGAGATGGATGTACGTGCAGCATGTCTGTATTGGCAATCCAGACATTTTGGACTGGTTTTGCGTGCTGACATTTCACTATGACCTGTGTTTTTGCACAGGCTTTAACCCAACTATTGAAGCTGGGAAGGACAGTACTATGAACAAGGGGTAAGCAGTGGGGAGGAAGAAGAAGAAAGTATTTGTTATCTAGAGCAATAATTTATCATTTCCAGACAGTACAGCAGGATAAAGAATAGTCTTATGGATAAAGAATTGATTTGAGTCTGGGAGAAACAGGTCTGTCCCAACGTCAGCTGCAGGCTTCCTGGCAGATCTTGGACCCGCCAAATAGAGACATAAAATGGAAAAAATACTCCCTGCCCCAGATGTGGTCAGTGGTGGTCCATGCCATACTGACAAGCTCTATTGCAAAGCCCCAGTTAAAATTCGAAGGAAGAAATTTGTGTTATATAAAGTAACCTGGATTTTTCATCATTAAAATAGTGCCATAAGAGATGCTGAGATATTCCACAACAGTCTGCCATTTCCAGTTTCACTCTAATCCCCCATTCAACATGAACTTAGGACTCGATTCCTTCACCCAACTCATGTTGGCGTCAGGCAATCCAACCAATAGTCTCTCCCTCAGACTCCTTTTTTTGCAAGTGATTTTTAAAAATCACTTTAAGTGATTTAACAATACTCTTAAATGTCAGCTGCAGGCAGAAGATAGTTATTGGTCTGGTTTTAGAGAGAATTTTTGGCTCAGTTTCTTCTTCCTACCCTGCTCATCACTGATGTATTTTTAAATGAATCCTAAAATACACACCAGGAAACTCTATTAAATAAAAATCATGAATGGCATGCAGACTGTGCTATTACTGTGCATAAGAAGATAACAAGACTCGAGAGACTGCCCTTTACATTCTGCTGCTCTTGCTAACTAGAGATCTGGCCCAGCAAATGCACACATTCCACGAAGAAGGGAGAGTGTCACGAGCCCTAAACAATATGCCTGGAAAGAGGCCGGAGGAATAAGAGATCAGAGAGATAATCGGGATGCCACGAGCTGCAGCTCTCTGTGTTCTCAATTAACTAAGTGATTGGACATGCACAATCAGAGATCCCAAACGCATCATTTGTAGGTTATCAGTGATATCAGGTATCAGATGGAGCGGCGCTGGACTCCCCTTGCCTACAAACGGGAGGAAGGAATTAGAATTCTGAAAGCTTTTTAAAGCCAGACTCTCACCTCAAAACACAATAAAAGAGAAGCTTTTAGATCATTCCTGCAGAGGAGTTGGAAAGCTGCCATGCTCACACAGAGTAACTATGGTAATCCATATCAGGTTGCAGAAATCATCTTTAGCATATAGTCTTTTAAGCCCTCCAAGAAGCTTTCTTCCTAATCTACTTAAAAATAAAAAACAAAGGGTGTTTCAAGGTCAAACAGCACCAATAATGGGATCAAAGACACTGAATGGGAAGCAGGTTAAAGGTACATGTCCCTGAGCATCAACCACTGTCTCTGCAAGGCAGGAGAGCTCTGATGCCAGAGGCCATAGCTGGGCAAGGAATGGACATTCCTGTCTTGTGCTCTGCATTGCCATGTGAGCTTGATCATCTGTCATCTGCAACGAAGACTGCACAATTAAGATGCACTGCAGAAAACCTATGCTTAATTGCTTTGATGCTGAGGTGATTGAGAGCTGAATACATTAGTGTGTCAAAATTACTGAACACAAAGGCCTTGATTCTGTTCTCTTCTGTGCTGGTGTAAGCGATGCCCGGAGTTCGCCTTCATGGGCAATTGAGGATTGCTGGAACTTATTTACGTAGGCAGGCTCAGCCCTCAGTGACACTCCAGCTCTATTTAAATATTTGGGGTTGCAGTGTGCCTGGTCTAAAGGAATTTGATTCTGTTGTTCACTTAGGCAGAATTAGGAGCACAGAAAATCAAATTCCACTATTATAAAATTGGTTCAAAATTAAACTCTGCTGCTTAAACACCCATGCCACATGTAGCCCAAACTTTTGCCCTGCTTCTCCCAGCTGTGTGTGCGCAGCAGCCTACGCTATCATCTGTTCACCTTCATGAGTATTCCTCAAGTATTTGAGGGATCCCTGCACCTCCCAGAACACACTTGAAATTAAAGGCAACTGAGCATCATTTGGAGCTGGACCCAAAAAGGATCAAGAAGAGCAAATGTGGCACAGAGGCATTTGAGGGAAAAGGCAACATATGACCAATAAAAAGTCTTACACTTTGAAATCCCAAATGGCTGTACTGTAAGGAAGACGTATCAGGCTTCCACGAGTCTCTGCTGCTTTACTACTGCCTGCTGAGCCAGACACCAGCTTTCCCTCCTTGCAAAGACAGGAACATCTCTGATGAGTCCAACACAATGTCAAAACTGAAAACTGTTCCACATCAATCTTACACTAAAGGGCCAAAATCTCAGAGATCAGGCGTCTATCACTGAATGCATGTTCGCACACATTCTTCTTTTTTTTTTTTGATACTTCAGCTGACATTTTCCACAGTTATGGGGCTGTTTTTTCCTTTCGTTATATGCAAAATGATTGTACTTGCATGCACAAAGCAGCTGAATGCTTATCTGGCTGGTCTGTTCATATGAATACAATACAGGGCAAACATCTGTGTTTTGGGGGAAAAAATAAATAGATGTCCAAAAAAAGCATGCAGGCAAAAAGCCTCAATAATGATAGACAGAGCTTTGGAGATGCTTTGAAAATCAGGGCTAAAATATCAATTTCTCTTGTTCTGTGTTACAATGACAAGATGCTGAATTGCTATGATTTCAGTAGTCCGTAACTTAATTTTATTATGTTTGACCTAACAGTGCTAAGCATATTTCTTGGGTATGTGTTAAACTTTATACTCATTATACATTAAGGTGGTTTTAGGTCTTATCACCTGTCTGTAATTTGATATTAGAATTTAGATCATTCTCCTCAATTCTCAGGTGCAGTAGCTGGGGAAATCCCTAACCTGCAATTTAGAAGGGAAAAAAATAATTATGTGCAATCAGAATCTCCGAGAAGAGGATCTTTTTATGGGATTGCAGAGTTACAGGTGAAGAACACTCAGTTATCTCCTCCAGACAGGTCTGAAACAGTTACTGGCAGCACCCAGGATACAGCAGGGGCCAATAATTTGAAGCTCAAGATGTGTTGTGCATGATGTCATTTTTGCTTGTGCTTTTTTATTTCTGCTACGATCTCACGTTTTCAGGAGCACCATTCCTGTCCCTAACGCTTGCTTTTGTGTGCTGTGTCTCTGCCCCCACTCCCTGGGAGGCAGTGAAGAACAAGGGGAATTGGGGAGGGCCACGACGAGGGAGGCAGCAGGAGCGTGGGTTGGGGAGCATCTTTCGTGGCAATGCCAAGCTCAGCCATGGCTACCCTCAGAGAGGGTTTCACTCTCAACTGCAGTGCCCACTTTGGTTTCTTTTCTTCCAGGATCAACTGCTACTGGGTACAAAGCAGCAAGTGGAACCAGTTTCAAAGTGATATTTACAAATATTTGATTTGCACATACAAAGTGGCGCAGGCTTTCGGTCATCTACCCTTGATTTTTTTGCCTTCTCCTTGGACACAGCTGTTGACACAGGAAGAAGTAGGATATGCAGTAATTCATTCAATAAAAAAATCTAATAAATCTAGTTCATAAATTAAGCCTGCAATGAAGGCAGTTCATTGCTCTTCAGGCATTTGCATAGCAACCTGCTGGCCTGCCTGCCTGGTTTTTAGTTGAGGGAGAATATTCACAACCAGTCACGCAGTGCGCGTATGTTGATTTTAAGACACTGAATTATATCTTTAGAGAAGGTGCTGGCTTTTATATATGTTTTGTAAATATTCCAGAGGATTATTTATTAGATTCAAAACTCTTTTTTTTTTTTTCCAGAGAGAAACCATCTAGGGAGATCACGGTGAACTTCAAGATTTGTGGGTATAAAAAAAAAACCTTGTAGCTCTCTTTTGGCAGGTAAAACCAGCAATGATGAATGATATGTCCTTCCATTTGTATGATAAGTGCTGTTTCATCGAGAAAGGCCTAACAAGACTTTTACGTCCTATTCATTAGCTTTTTCCAGAGCACCTCACCCCTGTCTGCACATGAAATGGCCATGCAGATCCTACTGAACAACAGCCCAACCCAGAGTGGGTTTTGCCCAGCCTCTGCCTACAGAAGCAAGTCTGGACCCAGTAGTGCCTCTTCCGTTAGTTGGTGTCATCTGCCCCCTTTACCACGTCCTCTTCCCCTTACCGTATACCACGCTCTACAAGCCAGGCAAATGCCTCATCTGCAGCAGGAGATGACACCAGCCCAAGAACCATGAGAAGCTTCATTAGCCAATGAGGTCACACTCATCAACTGTAATCAAAGTGGCCACAGGCAGCAGCAGGTGAGATCAGGAGAGAAGCAAACCAGTATGCGATCAAAAGTCCACATCTGCCACTGCTTTCCCCAGCTGTAGGGCTCAGTGGTGGCAGGTTTCTCACCACCTCTGGTCAGCAGAGGGGGAGACGCCAGGTCTGAAAGCTGCTGTGAGCTGTGCCAGACAGCAGGCAAGAGTGAAAATAAAGATGGTGATTGCACCTGCGAGTGTGGGTCAGAATTGCCATGTGTTAGTTACGGCCACCAACTCTGCTGCGGTACCTCCAGCTGTGGAGCAGCAGCATGTCTAGCATCTGTTGACAGCAAGCCACATTTCCCACGGGAGGGGATGAAGAATAACACCTTTCCCGTAAATGATCTTTTCTTATTTGTATCATATGGACATTCTTTAGCACACATGTTCGTGGGATGTGCTTGCTAGGGCAGCTCTGCTGGTGGCTGCTGAGCAGACTCTACTTGCAGGAAGACCTGTGTATCCTCTCCATCTATTCCTTTCCGGGTCTGTGAGCACTTTGGGACATGGCTGTACAGTACTGCAGTGCCTGGCTGCCCCAAATCTTCCTCCAGTCCAGTCTTTACATAGGTCTCTGAGGAAGGAGTGCAGCTATACAGAGTCCCTCTGCAAGAAGGCACATACAAGCACTTTCATTCTTCCCTCAAGCAGTCCCTTGTACAACCCCCACCCCAAAAAAAAAAAAGGCAGGCATGGAGTGTCAATGAGTATTTAATTAATAAGTTATTATAAACTACTCTGCTCAACTGAGCAACCTATGAGGAAATAACACCTAGGGAGTAAAAGCATGAATGAGACTCCAAGTGTCATCTTTATGGATGTCTGCTGTTGGGATATGGCTCCTTCAGCTGTGATGGAAGGAGCTTACGCTTTGGGAAAGAGATATAGGAGCTGATGTACACACTTCTTCTATGCACATTTTCCACCTGGAAAATGTCTCTGAAGATACGGTCTGCTACACTGTGTCTCTGGCACAGGAGGGAGAAACAGATGGAGAGATCGTCTAAAACCTTTTGTTCTCCATAGTTAATAACTTGGAGCTCTTCTAATATCTAACATGTGTAGGCTGGCTTCATCTCTGTGTGCATGCTCTTCAGAGGAAAACCAGCTACATTCACCGGTTGGCTGATATGAAAACGTGTGACTGCTTTACAAAGAGAACAGGATAAGCTCTTAAAACCGTTGTGTCCTTTACGAAATGCTGTTTACAGCAGATCTGTCGTGAACATCAGTAACTCATCTAGCCGTCAGCACAATATGACATTTTAGTGCCAGTGAAATTGGGAATGAAACCAGCCATATTTTGACACAAGTTTGGAAATTAGGAAAACCTTTCTTTTCTTTTTTTTTTTTTTTAAACTGAAACACGTTGGTCTGTTCTAGTGGAAGACTGCAGTGCTTCTGAACAAAGACTTTTCAGCACGTCATCTCATGCTCAAAATATACCACTGGGCTTATTTGGAATTAAACAAAATTTGGAAATTTTTATTTTTCCCGTGAAAGAAATGTCTATTTCAGTCCATCTTGACCTAAGCAACAATACAGTATTGCTGGTGGAAGAAATTTCCTTCCTAACCCCCGCAGAGTTTGTTGTACGCTCTGAAATATATGATTTTTATTATCCTTAATTTACCGTGCAAAGCTACAAATAACAGTGACCACAAAATTATCCGTCCCTTGTTAAAATGCAGCTGGAATACACACCCTCCTTCGACAGTGAATTCCAGAGGATGACGCCACACTGTGTGGAGAATCACAGTCTTACTCCCACCCATGAAGAGCGGGTAACGCTGACTGACAGGAGGCAATCAGAGCACCTTCCCAGCTCTTGCCAAAATGTACCCTTTGACAACCGAAACAAAAGTCTTTAGCTCCTACAAAGTCCTTATATGACTTTGGAGCCCATGGCTCATGGCAGTGAAGCTTAGACTCCCAAATTAAATTAAAAATGTCTACCTTTCACCGTTAGAAGTTGCCATGGGAAGCCAATGTTGTTCATTCAGTCTGCAGCTCGCAATTTCCTGTTCATAAGTCATCTGCTTCTCTATGACTTAGAGGGAATACAGATTTTTCTTGGGACACCAGGACTCCTGGGAATTACCTGTAGTTAAACATCTGATTAATGGCTCATTAAGAATCAGCAACAGCGTTTATTCAGTCCCTGTCTGAGTGTGGTTTTGCAATTATGTGCTTTTGAGACTGCAGGTGTGTGAAATATTCATAACCCAAATGGAAATATGATGGAAGTGCAGTTTACACTTACTCAAGGGCTAGCTGTTCTGGATTATAAATATAAAACAGAAAACCAAAAGTGCAATTATTACTCTGCCCAGGGAGTACCCAGACACTCACTAGACTCTTTACAAACATATTAAACACTGCCCCAAATTATTTATTCTAAGTGGCAGAGCCACCTATCCCCCTTATGCCACCTCTGGTACATGCTACAACTAGACACGAGGCTTACTTGTAAAAGTAACATTCATCATCAGATTACTCGTGTAGTAACCACGGCAGCCCAAAGGGTCTGTGCTTCCTTGGGGGCACATCAGGGGAAGAGAGGGACTGATAGTGCTTGGCTGGATCTGTCTGCTAGGTTTCTGGCCATGTATTAAAATCACAGCGTTGGAGCTTTAATTCTGTTTAATGGTGAATCATTCACTATCCTCATCCCTTAGCTGACCCCAGAAGGACATAGGGTTTGGCCACTGTCTCCTGCATATGACGTGCTTCTGCTGTTTGCTCCGTCAGCTCCAGAGCAGCTGCAAACATCAGGCAGCTGCAACTTCTGACCATGTGCCTGGCCAGTGAGCAACAGGTTACCAGTAATTTTAAAATATGCGACCATAACACTCTAGTTTTGAAGACGAAACAAGGACTGGAGCGCAGGAAGAGGGATGGGAGGCTGGTACCTGAGCAAATATTGTGACTCAAGAAGAGTTTCTCCATCGACTTCAGGTGGGGCAAAACCCATTCTGAAACAGTTAACTTTTCCTTGCTGTGACTGCTGCTCTAAGCATCAAGTCTTCCCAAAAGCTGCTTCCTTTTTCTAATTTATTTTATCCTGTTGTTTTTTAAATGGGTCATTTCAGAATTCCTCCGGGTCCCATATGTGCTGTGCTACCACCTTGCAGAGGCTCTCAGTGGTACCGTACAACTAAATATTAGTCACAGGAGAACGGGAACGGGTAGCCAGGCAGAAACAAATCTAAAAGCAGTGAACCGTCAAATGTGAGGAACGCAGGAGGAAGCTGACAGATGAAGGACTGTGCAGAGTCCCTAAATCCAAAGCACATTTCTGAAAGGGCACTTTTTTTTTCAAGAGGAGTATTTCTAATAGTCTCTCTCCACTGCAAAAGGGAAGGGCTTATCTGTTTGCCACCGCTGATTGCCTAATGTAAAGTGCTTTACATTGGCCTAAAAGAATGCAGTCAAGTGCTTCCAGATGGCAGGAGACAGCAGGCAGGATGGCCACAGCCAGGCAACGCCTGGTGTCTGCTCCCCGCTTGCTGCAGGTGGAGTGCAGAGGGGGTGGGTACAGCCTGGCCCTGGAGGCTCCCCCCACCTGAAGGCATCAGTTAGATCTCCCCCTGCTTTGCCTTCTCTTCCCCAGGCTGAACAAACCCATAAATGTGCTCCCTTCTCTTGGCTTGTGAGTAGGAGTAGCCTGAGAGACACTACGGATGGGCATCTACAGCATGAGCCAAGAGCTCCAGATGTTCAGAGGGGGACAGAGGAACCCGCAGGCAGTGACCATACTGAAGACCCCACAACTTTGGGCTGAACACTACTATGATTTTAGAACCTACTATATTTTTTAGAAAGATGCCCAAACCCATTTAGAACATGTATTTAACGTTGGGAAATATACCATGGTCTGTGGTAAGCTGTTCCAGTGTTGATTACTAAAACCATTTGCCTTTTTTCTATTCTGAGTGTTTCTCACTCCAGGTGCTAGATTTGGATCATGCTGTGACATCCTCCATGACATCCAAGGGTCCTCTGCTGCCAAAAAGTCTTCCTCAATGTTAGCACTTGCAAGATCCCTCCCAACTCCTCTTGGAGAAGCTAATGAGATGGAGCCACTTTTAGTCTATAAGCCAGGACTTCTGGAACTCAAACCATTCTTGTAATTTTTTTTTTTTAGAAGCATTTCTAAATTTGTCACATAGTGTCGCAAAAATGGTCTGTCTGTTTCTCTATATAGTGGTAATATCTGCATGAACTCATTCTTCCCCGGTTCACACGTTCAAGGTTCCTATTTAATTTCTCAGCCACTGCAGCCAGCTCACGTTGAGGTGTTTATCATTTCAAAAATACAGTCCCCTCCGCCAGTAAGCATGACCTATTTTCTTGGTTCCTGGACCTCATATTTTCTGTGTCATTCGGATGAGTCTGGTTGCTCATTGGATCCAGATCATTCTGAAGAACTGATTCGTTATTTACTAATCTGCTCGTTTTTCTGTCATCTATAGTTTCTGTCATTAGTATTTGGATATTTTCTTCTAGATCATCGATAATGATGCTCTACGACACTGAACCAAAAATAGATTGCTGTGCAATTGAAGAGAAGCAGCCACACTGAACGTTGGTCCCTGCTCGCAATTACTGTAATGTAGCTAAAATATCTGTAAAAGTGAAGGCCATTCTGAAGGCCCATTTAAAAAAATTTTGGAAAGCCTCCAAAACAGAAAAAAGGAAACTTCTGCACCATTGCCAAAAAAACAAAGCTTAAATCTGGTTTTGTTTTGTTTTGTTTTTTTCAAACAGCCTTTTTTTCATGAGAAAATACTTTTTAACTATGTCAGGGCTTTTAAGACCTGAAGGATAAGGGTATAACAGTAATACCCCATTATTGTCTTGTTAACTCTTTCCTATTGCTGGCATACTTGCAAAAGTCTGGGAGAAAATTCTCCTTGTTAAAATGTCTCTCATCCTTTCAGATTTGAGGAGAGCCACTGTTTATTCTCAGCTGTCATTTCTAGCAAAATAAAGGAGAAAGTCCGGAAAAAAAATCCCCTCCCAACCTTCCATCTTATTCTTTTTTTGAAGCTGTATGTTTGATAAGTTCTAGCAATATGAAGTTTCAAAAAGCCAACTGTTTCCTTTAAGTTTGAACTATAATAGTTTCCTATTATAATTTGAATACTGGTCAGGTTTTTCAATCTACTGCAGGAAGGCATTCAAGGATGTGCCAAACGTTAAATGTTAGCATTATTTATTGTAGTATTGTCAGTGCTATCTTTTTCTTTCTTTTGGTAAAATAAATTAATACACAATGGTAGTCCTCAACCCATAGAGCTTCCACCAAGCAGCGACCCAAGAAGTGGGTAAAGGGCACTGAGTTAGTGACAAAAATAGCAAGCAACCTGCAATTCTTAACCAGTCTTGCGCTGTGAATGTCTTCTGCCACCGGGCCAGGATATTTGTGATGTACTTCTAGGAAAGATAAGCTTTGAAGCAGCTTCAGAAGAAGATAAGGCTGAGAGAAGGACGTGTTCATGCATTTGCTTGCAAGTATTTTATCTTTGTGGGGCCCAAAAGCAAGCGCAGAGAACCAAGCTGTGAGCAGTCTCAGGGAAACCACATATTTAGCTTTAGGTGTGTACTTGTACCCAGCTAAATCAGGGCTCCCATGGCTTGTCAGAGGTGCTTATTTCCTGACTCTCTAACTCTCATTTTTACCACGGGGACTTGTTGAGTTGCTCAGCCATTTGCAGTTCTCTTGTTGGCAGGCAGCTTCTTAATACATGAGATCTCTCTAAGATTGATACAGAGAAGGTCATATACTTTTCCTCACCTGTGTGATTAATGCTATTCAAGGCTTTAAAAAGTATATAGTGAAAGACAATAATTGTCAAGGTTTAGGTGTATGTCTAGTGAATTCATTGCTACCTTTAGGAGACAATTTGCCATACCTCTGATGGAGTAAGACACTCTTGTAAACAAAAGAAACTGTAATGAATATAACAGGAAAAGAATGAGGCTTTTGTCCCCATTGTCACATAAAATATCTCCCTCTCCCCCCCGCTGCAGGAATACTTACCAACACTATGTTTGATTCCTACCTATTAAATAGTGGAAAATAGAATCATTTTGCAGAACTATAACACGTTTCTAAAACAGGGAGAGGTTCAATCCGAGAATTCACTAATAGCATCATTAAAATTAGAGTCCAGTTCCCAGCCTCTAGCCTGCAGTCCCACAGGGCAAGGACAATACTGCGCTCAGCGTCGTCCCAAGTCGGTGAAGGCTCATCTGCTCCACGGCCAGGGGAATCTGTCCCTGGGAAGCCCTTCTCCATTTCTTTCATCTAAAAGCCTTAGCCAGGAATCTGAGGTCTCTTCATTGTCACAACGTACAGAGAAGACCTGCCCTTCATTTCAGGCTTTCAAACCAAAAAAAGGCAACCAGTGCTCTAATTAGCAGCTCTGCCAACTTCTTCTGGACTGTGAAGGATTGAGGAGTCACAGACAACCTTTGATTTAAAATCAAGAGGGTTACAGCCTGGCCTTCCTTTGAGAAACAGTGATTTCCACACTCTGGTACTCATTAGGAAGGAAGCTTTTACCACCATACATATGCTTTATTAAAAGGCTGAACTATTTAATAGATGAGAAGTTACACCCAGATGTTCAATCCCACCCCTTCTTTCTCTGTGCCCGCCAGAGATCCGTGGGGATGGGGCAGCAATGCCTCTGCTGCACCATTTCCCCAGTTCATTGCAAGGAAGTTTTATGCAGAGAAAAGCCGATGCTGAGATGAAGGTTACTTTGCTGGTTACATAAGGGCTTGGGGTTTTTTTTTGACTCTTCTGTTACCAAGGCTTTTCAAAAATCCACAATAGGCCCAATTTAGCCCGACCCTACACCGAGTGCCTTGCAGCGTCTGTGAGAGCAATTAAGCAGCACTATTCCCAAAGCTGTCTTCTCCTCAATTATGTCGGCAAACAAAGAGGCGTGACTGTGTAAGACCCTCTCTATTAAACAAACCAGGCCTACTTATTTTAGCTTTGATCAGGGGGATGAAGTCAGCAGGGAACAAGGAAGACAAAGCAGCACGTTCGCTCTTGGACTTCTGAAGTTTACAACCAAAAAAAAAGAGAAAGAAAATAATGATGATTCTGCCCACGTGGCACTTGAAACTAAACCCATCCTTTCCACAGAGCACCAGGTACACCGAACACCTCACAGGACAGTGGGGCTTCAGTTTCCTGGGACTGGAAACTGGAAGGCCATTATAGTTAGCATAACAAAAATCAAAGAGAAATTTTCATTGGGAATTTATCTTTCGAAATCCCTCCTTTTTCAGAGGAGCTCATAACAGGATGATCTATTTTTTGTGTCCCTTTCTGTTTCAGATGTTGCAAGAGATACCATTAATTGCTGTCCTTCTGCTTCATCACTTAAGAAAGTAAATAAAAAACCAAGGAATTACAGAATCACAGAATCACAGAATCATTTGGTTGGAAAAGACCTTGAAGATCATCAAGTCCAACCGTACCTGAATACTACTAAACCATGTCCCTAAGCACCTCGTCTGCCCGTCTTTTAAATACCTCCGGGGATGGGGACTTGACCACTTCCCTGGGCAGCCTGTTCCAATACTTGACAACCCTCTCCGTGAAGAAGTTTTTCCTAATATCTAATCTAAACCTCCCCAGCACAACTTGAGGCTATTGCCTCTTGTCCTATCACTTTCTACTTGGGAGAAGAGACCAACACCCACCTTATGATACCTTGAATTGCGCTATTCTTTTTGTTGGTATAAATGTGTATTTAGTCTGCTAAATATAAAATGACAATGTGTTTCATAAACTAACAGTATATTCTTTTCTTTCTTTCAGATTTCAGTAATTGCCACTTTGTTTGGGTTAGGTTTTTTTGGTTGGGCTTTTTGGGCAAAGGTTTTTGGCTGAGCTTTTGTGCTGAGACAGAATAAATGTTGTCCCACATCACAGACGCCCCCATCACCTCTGCAGTCTCTGCTGGAAAAGCCAACTTTGCATTTCTCAGCTGATGACGCATTCAGCAGTGTCTGGGCAGGGAGGGTTACTATCAAATTCTCCCTACTGGGAGGTAAAGTATCTCACAGTGTTTCTTAAATCAGAAACACAGCATCCGTATTAGCTATTTTGACATAACTCTTAGAACATACTTGGTCTTGCATGTAACAGCCTAGAAGACAAGAGCTGTGTGAGTTCCTCGGGGTCCCTCGGAAGCAGTCTCAGGAGTTACAGCAGCTCCAGCAAGGCTGCACCGCATGGAGAACTTGTACATACCAGTTGGCCAACTTCTCAGCGATGTCTCCAGAATGAATGAACAGGGGGCTTGTTCAGGGGATTATTTTTTTTAAACATAGGTTTCATGTTTGCAAAAGCAGTGGATGCACAACAACGGAAACAGAAGCCGCTTCCTTAGCTGCAGACCTATGTCTGGGTGCATGCAGAGGTACTGATGGTTGGGGAGACAGCAAGCTGAGATTATAGCTCTTTATGTAAAAACTTGCTCAACCGTTGCTTCATTTTAATCTCCTATTTATTACTGGTTGCATCTGCTTATAAATTAGGACAGTAAGTTGTCTGGAGCTCTTAATGGCACATTTGACTCCTGCTTTGAAAGATCATCTGTACAGTCAAGAAAATAATATTAATGGGTCATTACTTCAGTAAAGCAAACCACGGAATGATAACAGCGGTAGCATTAACAGAATGGTGATAATGAACACTTAGAACTTCTCTAATGCCTGGTATCAAAACACTTTCCAAAGGAGACCTGTATCTTTTACCCCATTTTGCACCTGGGGAAACTGAGAAAAGGAGCAATATCACGATCGTCAAACATTAACACAAGCAGATGTTTGAAGCTCAGAAAATGAAATTGATATTTGCCACAGGCCATATTCTAGAGTTTTTAATTTACCATCACCTTCTCTTTTCTGAGCCTCTGCCAGCTCAGGGGGAGGCTTCTCTGAAGGAGGGGGAAAGGATGTGGTTGCCCATTGCCACCCTCATGTCACCTCCATTTGCTAGTTCATGTCCTTAGCCTTTCAGCTCTCTAGAAGTATCCTTCATCCCTAGAAGAGCTCATTTCCTAAAGGCATGCTGTGTATGCTGATGATTTTTTTAGGGCGTGCCTATGATGGAGATATGTGGGAAAATTAATCCAAAAATCCTCTGTGAACTTGCTCAGAATCAAAGCAGCCTCGAGTGATTTAAGCTAAACTAATGAAGGCCTCACTGAGCCTATCTGCACAAAGCTTTCGGTGCCGGTTGAATCATCCACCTTATCATATCTTTAATTTTGGATCAACAGCATTACAGACAAACCCTCTGAAAATAAAGGAGAAACACCAGAAGGACAACAGGATGTGGGTAACTATCAAAAACATTTTCATAGCAGCTACTCTACAAAAGCCAAATCTTAAAGTCCTGACCAGGGAAGACAAGAGGAGTCTGCATCAGAGACTTGTGAATAATGAAGCCAGGATTTTGGCAGTTCAGAAACACGCCAGAAGCTGCTCTGGGTCCTTACTTCTGAGGAAGAACAGAAGAGGGAGTGACTCGATGCAGACACTGCATTAGCACAGGAAACCTGCACTTGGACAGAGTGCTGAGGGGAGAGGAGATGCAGATGTGCGGAGGTGCACAGCAGGGAAAAAATTAGACTTCCAATAAAGTCACCTACCAGATTTGTCACCACTCTCATGGTGCAAGTGCAAACTTTGTGACATCTGGTTGGGTTCCTACAACTCCAGCATCACTGTGATGCGGTGTGAAAATGTGTTATGTGTACTTTCGACCATCAGATCTGTGACTGCCATTAATTTGAGGAGGCTGCACTTGCAAACATCTGTTTGAGAACTGCTTTTTGAGCAATTACTCAGGAACCTCAGCTTTCACTGAAAGACATCTCTGATGCTTGTGGCTGTAGAGAAGCACCTGAAAGGGTAACTCCCTAGGGACCAAAATTAAAAGACAAATGAACTCAGATTTCAATGTTTTCTTTTGACCTTTTCTCAATTCCTCATGAATTTCAGACCAGTCTCAGCATGATTATTCAGGATCCAGTTCTCCCTTTCCAGTGCTGGAGGATGGGGTCCAGTAGCACATTCCCAGGAGGGAGCCCAGCCTCCTGGGGACCTTCCTCTCCCAGAAGGAGGGGACTGAACCTTCAGCAGCCATACTTCAAATACTTTAAAAGCTAGGTTTTTCTGCTAATCTGCTCCATTTGAACAGAAGAGCACAGTCAGTGCTGGAAGAGGACCAATGCCTTGGAGAAATATTTCAGTTTCTCCCAGCTTTGGAACCTAGGCATCATTTTTGGTCTGCCCTGTATGCTCTCACTAGGTCAATGTATCATCACACCAGTTCCCTCTGCTGAAACAGGGTCATCCTTCTCCCCACACAGCTAAACATCTCACCCAGGCTCTCATCATCTTATACCACAGATCAACTCTAATTTTCTTTTCTCTAACACAGAAAACTGCCATTTTGCCCTGCTTGTACCCTCTGAGAACACCCCTGTAAAGAGAATTTTCTTAGCTTCACTTCAGACTATGCCTTTCCCTTCTACATAGCCCTCCTCTCACCTCGCTTCAGTGGCCACGTCAAACCTAAGCTGCTTGGCCTGTATTTTCAAGGCGCCTCAGAACTTATATCTGCCTTACCCATCATTTTTCACTGAATTTCAAGAGATCAGCTCTCACCTTCAATCAGCCCCAGTGCCAGATGGAAGCAGCCCCAAATCCTTCCCCCGCCCTCCTCAATACAGCTAACTAACATGAAACAGCAATTCTTCCTTTCTGCGCCAGAGACTGTGGCAGATGGCACCGCCCTGTTTATTACAGGATAATCCTTTTTTAAAGGAAGATAAGGAAAAAGCAATACACAGAAAGTTTAATGAGGACTTTGAAATGGAGTTCCTGCATCTTTACACAGACTGGAAGTCATCCTTGGGGTCACCGAGTGCCGTCCCTGCTATCATATGCGCTGCATCTTATTATCTCTCCATAAACTTACTGAGCTGTGGCTTAAAAGTAGGTTTTGTTCGTTGCCATTCCTACCAAAAAGCTGTTCTAGCCTTCCTGTCCTAATGGCTAGAAAACTTCTTTTGATTTCCAGCGTGAGTTTATTCATGTCCCTTTGTTCTTACAATAACACTGTTCTCCAGTGCAAATAGTCCTTTTTCCTCCCTGATGTTTTTACAGACAGTAATCATAACCCTGCTAAGCCTTCATTTTGCTATGATCAACAAGCCATGCTCCTTTAGCCTTCTTTTGTAAATCAGGCTCTCCATTCTCCTGATCTCCTTTAATACCCCCAACTGCATGTGTCCCTGTTTTAATTCACGTCTTTTGAGCATAGATATTCCACAAATGGCTGTATCATGCATGGATGTTAACAGCTCCTTATTTATACAGCCAATATTTTTCCTGACAATAGCCTATGTCCTTTTCACAACTCATCACAGCAGTGGGCATAAAAATTTTGGACAAAAATTTTGATTCTGTAGAGCTGGTGTCAGACTAAAAGGCCCGTACACACTGGCCTCCCTATTTCTCTCCCTGTCTTAAATACAGACACTGTGTTTGCTATTCTTCAGTCACACAGTGCCACCCTTGAGTTGATAGATTTATTAAAAACTCTTACTACCAGATTTGCAATTTCACACATCAATTCTTCCAGAACTTTAGGACCAAAAGTTTCCACTCCACACCCCTCACTCCCCCCAACTTGCGGTATGGAAATCTTTAAGCTTTTATTCCACTTATGGTGAGGCAAACTCTGTTGCCACACACTCCTTCCCATTAGCCACTGCACTTTTATCCCTGTGCAAACTGGCTACCTTGAATTTCTGCGTACACACATTGAGATACGGTCCCTGATATAGTGAGTGATGTTTCTATACCTACAGTGAAAGCATGATATTGGATTTGTGCTGAAATGTTAAGAAACACATAGGATCTATTGAGCATTTCTGAAACTTAGCAGGGGTATTAAGATGAACAAGTATGTTTTGAAAACCCCTATGTAATGCTTGAGGTGGAATAAGCACCATATATCGACTGGGCCATTAAAACAAAATCTATCCCAGGATTTGAGTGCGTTTCTGCAATAAAGAGGAGAGAACAATGCTTGTGGCAACCACAGCCCCAGTAATTGCCTAGGGACACTGTGAGAAACCAAAGCCCAAAAGATGAAGGAAAGGGAATACCACAAAAAAAAGGTGAAAACAAATATTGCAAGGCATCTGAACAGCTATTTCACTGCTACAGAAAAAAATGCCGTCTGCTTTCTTCAGGAACAGCATCCTAACGCTCTTGCTTTCACTGAAATCAATGGACAGCACTAGAAGAGCCCATTAGCATCAGAGTCAGCTGCTGTGCTATGGATCTGCTCTCCGATATCCATGGGAGACCTCAAATTCTCCTCGTAGAGCCCTCTTAAAGTCTGTCTGACATGGAAATGGGCCCCACAGCTGAAATGCTTCAGACTCCCTCCAGCTAAAGCTTAACTCAAAGCTCTGTAGCTGGTGAAATCACTCGGCTGTGGGGCTGGAGAGGCGCGGGACGTCCGCTGCGTGTCTTGGCAAAAGTCCTGAGAGGCAGCTGGCATCCCAGGGAGCACAAGCAGACACAAGGAAGGGGCAGTGGAGGATGAAATATTTAAAATACAAGAGACATGAGCATGTGGGGTACCAAGAGAATCGATTCAGCTTCTTCTTCCTATTTCACCCTGGGCAAATCACTCCGTAAGCTAACACCCAGCCGCTCTAGGTGCAAAACACAGATTACATCTTTTCGCTGCCTCTCCCCTGAAGCATAAATACATGAAGCTGGAGTCACAGGGGCCAAGCAAGTCCAAGCGCCAGGCAGAAGGAACAAGCCGGCCGGCCCTGGGCTGGGGCTGGCATGCTGCTGCTAAGCAACGTGCAGGCACAACCCACAGCCCTGCATCGGAAAACCAATCAAGGCTGATCTCGCTCCCCTTACATTAAATGTCAGTTTACAAATAGAAGCGACAGATCACAAACCATTCCCCTCTGTAGCGGTGTGGTCTCATCCTGAACCCATCTCCCCACGCCCGGCTTGTGCAAGCTGATTCTGCGTGCCCTGGAAGCACACCTCTGCTAAATCACTCCCCAAGTCTCCAAAGTACAATTTTGTTTTATAGTTGCTGTCAAACCAAAACGTTTCATGTTAATTTCTTACAACCTACTCCACTGTCTGCTTCGCTCCTATTTGATATTTATTCCCCTGTCAAACGTGCATTTATTTGTTGACATTTTTATTAAATTAGACTGCAATAAATCTGTCTGCATTTATGTTTATATCCCTTCATGCTCAAGTATGCAAAGGACCCCAAAGTAAGTTGCATACATTAAATGCATGGCCAAACGCTCATAAGCATTTCACAGAGGGTGAATAAAGTTAAAGTACTGGCAATCAAAAATGATAATGACCCAACCTGGCTGGGCTGGAAGTGGACCATTAGAAGCAATGTTTTTGTTGAAGTGGGCAATCTTTTCTCTTCTGAGCAGAAAGGGAAGATTCTGGGAACAGCCCCACTTCCAGATTGTGGAAATTCACATTTTCTATTTTCTTTTAGACAGGATAGAGAATTTCTTGAGTCCTGTTGTCAGCAGATTTTTTTCAGAGTAAAAAATAGCTCTTAAATGGTTGCACATTACAAAATGTTGCAGTAAGATACAATATAAATGAAATTCCAGCATGCAGTTAGTGGTCAAATGCTACCCAGCTCTTAACAGAGAATGTAAAAATATCCTTAGCTCACCAAGCACTGGATAAATACAATTGTGCATGGGAAAAGTGAGGCATAGAGGGGTGTGATTTGCCTGATGTCACCCATCAAGCTGTCACCAGTCAGGAATAAAGACCAGACCAACTAAATGCCGTCTGGAAAAACCTGAAGGACCAGATCAGCTGTCTCACATTTTGTCATTTGAAGCTTCTTCCCAAAACTTCTATGCAAAAGAGTGTTTTTGTTTTATCATAGCTGCAATAGGGAGAAGAATATGTTAAAAATTCACAACAGCAAGGTCACTCAAGGTTGAGGCTTTTCCTCAGCTCTCTCCTGCTGTCCCTTGTTGTATCGGTCATGCCTGATATTATGCAGCACACGTGCCCTGCAATTCATAGGCGTAACGGTGGCATGCTAAAGAGGGTCCTCACGCCTTATTTCTCCCTCCATGCCATTCACATCCAACTTGATAAAAGGAATGCAGAGAAATTCAGAGCAGCTCCTCCAACTTCAGAGGACTCTGAACACAGGAAATTTTTGCTAGATTACAATGTCTTGAAATTGGTAACAGCACACTGATTATGTCTCATTGTGACTGTGATGTCCTTGGCGATGGAGCTGGGAGACCTCAAAGTGAATATAATGCTCCTATATGTGACTCTAATGACTGATGATGCTCTGCTGTGGGTAGCAATTTTGAAATAACCGAGAATGACGACAAAGACTATTGCCTTTGTCTTTTTGTTTCAGAAGAACTGTACGTATAACTAAGGAGTACAACACAGTATTGCCAGCTACACGCGCTGCTAACAGGGAAATTTGCAGCCCCATCAAGCAGTTTGTGCTAATCTGCCCTATATATGGTCCTGCAGGGTAGGCTGAGCACATGATGCAGGGAAAAGGTGGGTGCTTACTCCTGGGCAGGTTGTTCTCACATGCAGGATGAAATCTCGGGACACGGGGACAGCCAACAAGTGCTGCAGACCACACGATCAAGTTAATAAATTAAATTAAATGTAGCATTTTTTAAATTGGGCGCCAGATGCTTTCCTCACTCTGGTTGCTTGCTGTCATTCTGATAGCTCAAAGGAACCATCGCACTGAATAAAACAAGTGCTGATCTCGCAGAGGGATGAATTGAATGCTTTGGTGACAGGCAGAAAATGCAGTTATGTTGTCTTCGAGACCTGACCTAGTATTGCTGTTTGCCAACCCTTTGTGCCATGGAGAAGTGCCAACGTGCTCAGCAGTATCTTGTGTTTCGTGACCCTACTCAGAGCCCGCATATGCACAGGGGACACACAAAGAGTGTCCCACATTAGACAGGGGTGATGGAGTTTCTGTCCTTCCTTAACTACCATCTGACAGAGCATGAAGGGCTTTGGTACAGACAAATGCTGCTGTCAGTTGAATGGAAAACACCGTGTGTCAGCAATCATCATGTGGATGGGAGAGGTGAAGAATAACTCACAGAGGAAAGCACAGAGGGAGGCTAAATGCAGATCCCCCTGCCGACGTCCTCTGCGGGAAGCTCCAGATCTCCTCTGAGCCTCACCCTCCTATGCCCATCCCAGGCCACCACGAGGAGACCTGAGCCCTCGCTGGCAAGAGCAGTTTGCAGATCCAGCCTGGCCGTGGGACCACCGAGCGCTGCAGGAGGCAGCGCTGAGCACACTGACCATTACACACAAGCTGACTATTTTGATTTTTCCACACTGTCTGGACAAGCTAATTTAAACTTGTGCAGGTCAGTCTCCAGAGATCGAAGACTGACATAAGAGGGGCACAGAAATCTATTTCTGATCTGCCAGAACAGCAGGTCCTGAGAAGTCCAAGTGCTGTGCTGGCAGTGCGTTACTGTTTGCCTTTGAGGGATGCGAAAATCGGAGAAGAGGAAACCAGTTAACTTCAGGATAACTCAGCTGATTTGGAGAAGCCTTTGCTTTGATGGTCATTCAGACTCCTGAAGATATTGGACTGAGCAAATTTTGTTTTAATCCATCCTGAAGGATTTTAAAGACAAGATATTGTTCTTAAAATGAGTCCTCACTCAAACCCCCGTGCAGACTCGATTACCGTGGTGGCCTTTCTGTTCTGGCAGTTGCAGTTTATTAATCTTCTCCCCTCCCATTACTGCAGGAGCCAATGCAGAACAGAAATGTAATGACAGGCCTGAGTAAATCCTTGTGAAAATCTTTCCCTATGAAGACAGCAAGTCAGTGCCCACAGCATCTAATCTTCTCCCACTCGTGAACTCACAGAGAAAATGATGCAGAGTAGGTGATGTTTTCCTGACACCTCAGGAACAAATCTAGGAGGGGTACAGAAATCTGTGCCGTGTTCCACCCAACAACAAGCCAGAGGGTCTTTTTGAACCAGAAGAGACTGAGCACACCTAAAGGCTGTTCCAGTAAGCTACTAAGAAGGCAAACAAGTGGTTTTCTGTGCACCAGAAGCCTGCCTTTTTGCTCCTGCCTTACGTCATTCCTTCTAAATGGAAACCGGTTTGAAGCTCAGTTTGTGTGCCCTTAACACTTTTCATAGGATTGCAGCTTTCTGGGCAAAATTCATTCCTCGCGTGGGGTGAAGGCCATGCCCAAGACCTGTTTCCACCTCAGTCTAGAGGGCTGGACTTCCCACAACTTTAAATGGCGATGACAGCTCTGGTGGTCAAGCTCCGAGGAATCTAGTGGAGGCAATTTAAAAAGTTAGTGCTCCCAGCAGTCCACTCTCCCCAGAACAATTAGAGGCAAACATGTGCCTGCATTTCAATGGCTTCAGAGCGGAGGTTGGCATATTAATGTGAGCCCACCCTCGGCCACAGCTTCAGCCAAAGCACTGAACTTTGCGCCGAAGCGGCTGTGTGGCTTTGGCTCCTGGGCAGTAGCCGAGGGGACAGATCTTTGCTGGCCCCATCACTCGAGCCCATCTCTGCGTGCCCTCAGCCTCCTGCCACCCCCTCAGCACACGGACAGTTCGCATTCATGGTGTTTGTTACTTCTGCAGGGTTTCTTGGCCAGGCTATTTCGTGAGAGAGGTTTGGTGATGGTGCAAATAGTGAGCCGGGCACTGTCGTAACTCCAGGGGCTCCCGGTGCCTCCCAACCAGCAACTGCAACCTCCCACCTGCGGAAAAGGAGCCAGGACACGCAGCGGCACGTGGCCAGTGGGAGTCCGTGTGCGCGTGTGCATGCGAACCGTCACACGGGAAAGCCCAGCCACAGGGATGATTTTTTGCATGGAAATTTGCATCTACCAAAGTGGATGGCTGTCCCATCTTCTCCTTCCTCAGGCCTGCTTTTATGTGTCAAACGAGTGGTTTTTGCCTTCTTCCCTGCAGCTGAACATTTCTTTTCCTCAGGAACACTGGGGAACAATTAGAGCAACGAGAAAATGGTAAAAATAACACAAACCCAGCATATTCCTCATGACGCTGGCAGCCAGAATGCTGTTTAGTATGGCAGAGAGCAGAAACATTAACACATTTAATAACCAAACAGGTGAGCATGATCTGTACTTTAAACCACTACCAACCATGCGTTCTTTGCTAGAAATATTTCAGAAAGCCACAATACCTCCATGGCCCTGTGAACACACTTAACGGTGCTCAGTAATTTGGCACTTGGAATGACAATCACTATTTTTTTTTATACTGTTCCATTTGTGGCAGCACTGCAGTACAAAAATGTTCAAACACTGCTAGGTTAAAATATGTGTTTTCCCAGTGGTAATTAGTACAAGAAAATCAGGCTAAACATGTTAGCTTGAGTTGGCTTTTTCATTCTCTTCCTGTAGTTTTACACTTCACAGTCGCAATAATTGTAGCCCTTATGAACAATTATGTAAAATTATGTAAAATGCAATATGATCAAGGTATTAGACTATTATTATCCCAGCTGCAAATGCATGAATCATTACTACAGAGTACCTAAAAACCCCAGAATTTTCTGTCAGTTTGAGTTTAGGGGACTTTTTTTGTCTTCTGGAAGATCATGACAATTAAATCATACCTTGATAAACATAAAAGGAAAAAATCCAGCATAGTTATTATGAGTCCTCATTAGGAAGCAAAAGAGAGGTTTTCATGACTTGTGCTTGTTTTGCCACTTAGTTAATTGACTGGCTTCTTACTTAGCTGGAGAGTCATTTCTGAAGCAGGTATCCAGGCAGGGCTGGGATGGATGAATCGGGTGTCTTTGGGGATCGGCCTGGTGGGGAGAAAAGATTTGGCAGACTGGAAGAGGGCTTGGTTTGATGTTTATTGAGTTACCTGATGAATGCATGACAGTTACAGATAGCTCACAAATGACAGAAGGACCCTGAAGAACTTTAGATCTGAATGAAGACTGGAATTTCCCTCTCTGCTTGAGCCTGTTGCTTTGCTTCCCAGGGTGCAGTGATGCATGTTTTCTCTTGGGCATAAAAAATATAATTTTTTTAAAAATATATTTGTGTGTGTGTGTGCATAAAACCCCCATATTTTAAAAATGGGTCTCCTTTTTTGGAAAGGTTAACAAACATTGTATTAATGCAAAGCTACATCCTAGTCCTGCAACCTGACCTTAAAATCAATGGGACCGTAGACAGATGAGGAGTCTCAACATCTCTGGTCAGATCCCAGGACATGTATTAATTTCCCTCTCTGCTGAAGGATAACTATTCCCACTGGTTTTGGAGGAGTTAAACCAGTATGCTGCGGGAAGGAACACCATGACCTGTTTCCTTTCTATTTCCTATGGATGTGTATGGTGATTTGAATGGAAGACAAAACTCTGGAGATTGCTAAGGAAATTCTCATATAATCCACTCTCTCCTAAATCTTACAAGAACCATGAAGATCATATTACAGTGTTACAGAAAATAATAGAGCCTTGAAATTAGGGGGAAAAGTCATAGAGAAAAATGTGGCTGAGCCAGGTTCTATGAAAATTACATACTGTTGGCTTTTTTTCCTGAAAAGAGGGGGAAACAGGACAGAGATAAAACACTAACAAATATGTGAAGAAGAGTCTAGCGTACTGAAAATTGAATAACCACTATGAATTGGTCAAAAGAATAAGACAATTATGTATATACAGGTCCAGAATAGAGAAATTCTTGCTTTGGATGGTAAAGCTGGTGGGCTGGATTTATCTTTCACCCTATTGCTCCTATAGCCCATCCCTCTTCTTCCTCCTGATCCTACCTGCAGTAAAACGTACTGATTTGCTGACACCACTCAATGCCATCCAACACCTGTGTCACAAAAACTGGACTTCATTTAAGAAGAAGAAACGACCTGAGATAACAACAGAGTAAGTGGCAAAGAGGGAAATGAGACAATTATTCATCAAGGAAAGGACACCACAAATGTTCCCCTTCTCTAGTTCAAAATGTAACAGTCACCCTCTAACAAGTTGTTGAGGAGAGCTGGGGCTTTTAAGGAAATTGCAGGGAAAAACTAATGCCCCTTCTTCCCATTCACATAATCAGGTGCTGATGCCGACTCTTTCAATGAGAAACGCAGGCACTGACAGCAGGACCGAAATAATACTTTAACCTGAAGGGAGAGCACTCAATATCTACATTTAGAGCAGAAAGCCATCTCCTGTTTTAGGTTATTGCCTACGGGGAACAGCGATAGGGCTGCTTTGTATCTGGGGCCTGGCTGCAGATGCCCAGGTTTGCAGTAATTATGTAACTGGCAAAGCCAAGGCTGTTAAACTTTAGATCAGCAATAATAAATGCAAGAGAAAGCTATCTACCTAATTGTCTGGAAAAAAACTATGCCCCCCATTTGCAAGAACGAGACAATATTAATTGTCTCTCAGTAGCATGAGGTCGTTGTTCAAGAGCCTTGTTGTGCTTTATTTTTTCCTTGAAAAGGAGAAAAAAACAAAAATAAAGAAATGTGTGCAGGGGGGAGAAGTGAATATAACTAGAAGTCAAATGCTAATGTTATTTCATTAAATGATTTGTGGAGAATGAGATAAGAGATCGACATTCTCAGAGAATAATTTCTTTAAATACCTTGTGCTCAAGATTCCCCTCTAGGCAACTTTTCATCTTTCTCCATTAAAAAAATAGCATTAAATTTTATTAAAGAGTCCCAATTAAGCTGGTAACTTGCTTCAAAGAGCATCCAGGCTTAGGGGAATATGTTAAACGTTAACAGTGATGGGAAGATTCACCCGTAAAGCTGATTTTAAAAACAGCATCTTTCTGACTGCTACAATTTGGCTTGCACATCCTTAAGGCATGCTCCCAAACCTAACTGATGCTTATTTTGGGAAGCAGCACATAAATGCTTGGATTTAAGGTCAAGTAGATGGCGAAGTTGGCTGTAACAATTGCAAACTTTTCTTGATAGCTTTGGAAGATGGCAAAGGACAATGTCATTTTTCTAAAATGAGCACTTTTCTTAGATCCCAAATTGATCTGATTCGAGGGTGGCATCAGACACACCTGAAGCAAACCCTGTGAATTTAGCTTTAATGCCATCTACCCTGACAAGCTGCATACCTTGCCTTCTTGTTTAAATGCAATTGCCAATAAGCACATCAGCTCAAAAACACACACTCAGTCTTGAATGGAGACAGGTCAGAGGAAGAGAGATGTCAGTCCCACCTGCCTTAATTCTCACGGTCAAAACCAATAGGAAAGCAGACACATCTTTTTGTTTTCAGAGAAATATCAGAGTATGAAATTTGTAAAAAAAAAAGAAAAAGACAGATGCTACCAATGGCCCTCGTAGCCCAATACATGGGAAAGGGGCTGAGAGGGTGCAGGGTGCTCCTGAGCACACCGGCAGCCCCTGGGAGAGGTGAGAAGCTAGCTGGTGACAGGGTCAAAGCTGCAGAACATCAAATGCTGACAAGGGTTGAAAGCTGCCTTCAGATCCTAAATGGCACGAACTGACTGCATGGCCTGGCCAATGCTGATGCCTGCCTGTGGGTAGGGGATGACCAACACTCCACCTTCATCACTCTACGTTCTGGGGAGGAAGAGCAAGATATAGAGACAAATATTGCAAAGCCGTTCAGAAGATATAGAGTTCCAGTCTGAACTCTATGGAAAACCTGAGAGAAAAAACAGAAGGGGAAAAATTCAGAGAAAACCACTTGTTATGAATCTTGTACAGTGACAATAGATAAATAGGACAGGGAGAAAAAACTGCAGCATTCCCAGGTCCCTGCTGATCCCAGGGGAAAAAGAGGATGGGAACAGAAGTGAAGGACAGGTCTTCTGCTTGAGAAAATCACCTTCAATCCAGACTTCTCCCACCCTGTGGAAACTACACTCTGCTGTTCCTGTCGCAGATCTTCTATCTGAGCGGTGCTTCACAAGGAGACTATTTATGCAGCCATACAAATGTCACATTCATATTTAGACATTGATATAGTCCTTTGCTTTACATTCACATCGTGCATTTCCTTCACTTCTAATTGAATGCTAATTTCACATTCATTCTTCATAGCCAGATTTAGACAAGGCACCCAGTGGTGCATACTTAGGGGGGGGTTAATATTATTATTTATTTTTCATCAGAGTATGTCATTCCCAGGTAAAGGATGTGCTGTCTGCAATGTAATTATGTATGCTGGATAATGCTTGCATTGACTGGGAGGCATATAAGTCAATTGCATATTGTATTGTGTATTATTTTATATTTATTATTTGCTGTCACAGTGGTTTTGAAAACCAATGCTTATGAGCTGTGTGTACGTTACTATAAATATGGGGTCTCCTGGAGAAGGTACAGGGATCAGGATAAATTTAATTTGACAATTGTGTCAGAGGTAACCTCCACTTCTTTCCAATCCACCACTTGCAACAAGCAAGCCAAACTGGTGTTGAATGCAGAGGAAAAGAGCTGGAGGGACTCAGTATTAAATATTACAGTGGGAGGATGCAGGAAGGCTTGTGTCACGAGGTCACTAAGGTGCACAGCAAGACTTTTCTTTTTCTTTCCTGAGAAAATTATTAATAGCACCCCTAAGATAATACCTCCACTTTTTTGGCTTTTTTTTTTTCTTTTTAATTCCTCTTACAGGAGTGAGGTTTAAAATGGTACCTTTCTCCCTCTTTCAATGAGACAGCATATCTCACAAGGGAAAAATCAATTCTAAGTGGGAATTGTGTGTATTGCAACATTTATATACAATAATTCTCCCCTCCTCTCCATTGTACACATCTCCATCAGTGATAAATAACGGAGCCAATTTGCAGTGGGTGCAATGTGACAGCAGCTCTACTTATTCTACCCCAAGGCTGGCTGAACAATTTTACCTCGTCACGGGCAACAAAGGCAGCTGGGAAGTTTTTATCAGTTCAGTACGTACAGGGGGCTTAGAAGTGGAAGGAGAGCAGAACAAGGTTCCCTGGAAGTGGTCTAAAATGTTTTACTACTGCAATTATGATTGATGCCATGGCTTTTCACACTATGTTACTTCTTTTCCCTGTGGTGTGCCTTCTCACTCCCCTCACTGAGAGCTGGAGCTGCCGTCTGAGTGACTCTGGGCTGTGTCAGAGCCTCTGCACTGAGCCTGATGGATCTGAGCTGATGGGTAACCACAGAAGACTTGCTTCTTCAGCTTCACTTCCTCACCCTTCCATGCCTACACATCTACATTTTTTGAATGGAAAAAAAAATCAGAACTGATATTTAAAAGTCAGGCGCCACAAGCACACGCATTCTAGATTGAGAAGCAGGGAGATCGTACTTGATCAGGACCAAAAAGCCTAGGAACACCCTTTCATCTTCTCCTTCTTCTGCAAAATTGTTCATGCTACAGATCATCTATCCTCGCTCGGCGTACAGAGACCAACAGGGACCAGTTCATACCCTGTGTGATAGCACAGCTTCTGGCAGGGGGTGGCTGGAGGAAAAAGCAATTATATTTTATGTTCTATCTTCGCCTCTGTATTTGTTTCATTATCCTGTAAACCTTCACAGGGAATAATCAAAAAAGGTTCACTGGCTGCACGGCAAGTACGCTGAGGTCAAACCTGCCTGAAGTTGCAACTACACCTTAACTATGGTATCAAGACAACACATTGACCTGCTCTCCAAGTTGATTAGATATATCTTGAACACAACTGTTAATCACGCTCCTTATTCCAGCTTATCTTTCACCAAAGATAGAGCATAGTTGCTTGGCTGTTTATCATAGTGTTGGCATGGTATTATCTGCCTTGAAACTTCAAACTCCCCCTGCCCAGAAGTGTGACAATTAATAGGCATCAGAACAGCATTTTTATAGATAAAGTAGGATTTTGCCAAAAAGAAAAGTCTTTCTAAGCAGAAAAAAAAAGGCACTATTATGCTTATTTCGCACAGATTTCTTGCCAGCGCTTGCTTGCTCTATCCCCTGGTTTAGGTAATGTTTTTATCACATAATCAGGACTCAGTTCCTAGAGTCATGAACAATTACAAATTATCTCCATTTCTCATTTCTAGGGACCCCCCTGCATTAAACCCAAGTTGACTCCCTGAAATCCTTCAAAGCTTTTCTCTGTAAAAGAGAGGAAAAGGGAATTTAAGAATTAAAAACCAGCCACTGTTTCTAGCCACAATAATAGAAATCCTTTTAATGCTCCCAGGAGATTTAACAACAAGAAAAAGTCACTTTTGTGAAGGACATGGTGACAGAAGGAACTGAAAATTATGTGGACCTTCAGCGTCTAGGGAATGAAACATAATATTAAAGAAGTAGGCATCTACCTCACATGGTGGAACGTGCTTTATATTTATCAGTTTCTGGCGGGTTTTTTTGGCCTTGAAGGATGAACCCGTCATTAACCTCAGGCAGTATCTTTTAATTCAGCTGAGGTCCAGACGTGGCTCCTGGATCTTTTCATGATGATACTTAGCAAGACCTGTTCTGGAAAGCAAAGCCATGATGAGATGTGATGTTTCTGCCTGAAGGCCACTTGGGAGCTGGACGGGAAAGCAAAGCAGGTGGCAGAGTGTCAGTAATGCTCCGAAGCCTGAAGAAAACCTTGCAGCAGAAACATCACCTTTCATGCTAGACACTCCCCCCCCCCTCCAGTTTTCTAATGTGCATTTCCCTTACTGTAATTTTATTTTGCTATGTGCATAGTGATGAAAACACAGGTCCAGGTTTGCATTATCTGGTTTTTTAAGTGATATCTATAATTGACTTCTGGAGCGTAACAGCGTTCACTGAGTGAATTGATTTAAAATTACTGTAATAATACTGCAAAATTCCTTTATTAGTGCTGGAGTACATCAAGGAGAATCAGTTAGATTGTCATCTGCGATAATAAATACTTATAGACAAGTGCAAGCAGCCCACAAACCCCAGCAATTTTACAACTGCTTTTCTCTTTCATTCTGTTTCTCCAACAGCCACTAGCCCACCATCACCATAAATTAGATGGTACCTATAGGAGCCATCTGAAGGGATCTGTTTTTCATATCTGTTGCGAGTATGTGAAGAACATGAGGGAGAGAAGAGGTGAGAGGGAACAGTAACACCAGGAAAGCGAACTGAGCTGGTAATTCCTCGTTGCGTGCTAATGTTGGGAAGAAGGGACTAATTCTCATTCTCTTTACATCAGCGTAAATTCAGAATCACTCCAGTCACTCAGGGAGCAAGTCTGGATGCAGAGCTGAATGGCCAAGCCTTAAATCCCGTTCTCAGGACCCAATCCAAGAGATCCTTCCAAAGGATCCCAGGCCATCTTCGCACTAACTTCAAAGGAATTTGGACTGGAACCATTTTCTCACAAAGCAGGAGGAACAAGGATTAGTCACCTCACACGGTGTGTATGCAGGCAGCCCTGCCTGGCCGACGTGCTGAGATCAGCCCACAGACTATTTAAAAACAAAACATTCATTCCCTGAAGACTGCATGCCACAGTTGCTACATGAACCAATAAACAAAGCTGACACCAGGAAAAAGTTATTATTATAGCCTTTCTTAGGCTTTAATTTTTCTCTTCTAGATGAAATATTTCACAGATATTTTACTGAATCTTTCTCCATGAGAACTAAGGCTGGGTTTAGCTGTGTTATTTCAACTGTCCTGGTTGGTCCAGACTGTTTGCAGAGCTATCACAGAGGCTGTCAAAGCCACTATGTTCCTCTGAGCTTCCGAATTAAATATCGCACACACCTAAATTACATATCCCATACTGAGATCATACACAACTGAAAAAAATCACTTGGTATAATTAATGCAATTATAGCCAGCAAATTTCAGATTCACTGGTGACTCAAACCTCAAACAAAGAAGGATTTGCAGGAATATATAAATCCCATGGGATCCATTTGCTCCTAGAATTCAGGGTTTATTGATACCTATCACATCCCTGGTAAGCAAACCGTGTCAGGTACCTACATTGCAGTGATAATCGGTGGGAGTATGCTGGTCTGTCTGAGGGGGGCTACCCTACCTCATTCACTAAAGGAGGCTTATTGCTATAGCAACAACTGCATCCTGTTATTTGCTTGCTACAAACACCCGCAGAAAATATTCTGAAACGATCCATGCAAAAAACAACTGTTACCTTGACCTGGTGCGATTAATGTGTTCAAATATGAAGTATTTCTGCCACAGGTTGAGCATTTTGAATTCAGGTGACTCATATGCGAAAAGAAGAAGTCCCACCGTGCTTCGGATTAAGGAGGGCAACCCTTATTTTGAGCTCTTACTGTCCTCTGTGCCATGCCTGAACTTCCCCAGAGTAAGAAATAGGAAACAGAGTGACAGCTTGGTCTGGTTGGTGGGAGAGACCACCAAACTCATCAAAGGAGCAGGGCTTTTCTACTCAGGGCTGGATCATGGAGCACAGCCATCCCTTCTGGACGTTACTTCTGCCTTACCATTTCCTTGCCCAGGGCTTAGAAGTCACAGTGACAAGATGTGACCCTTCTGTTTGGAAGAGATGGGGGATTTGCTGCTCTCCTACTCAACATTTTTAAAAAATGGTGACACTGTCCAAATTATCTGTAGCCTGGTCCCACCACAAGATGGGACCCTGGGCAGGGTTGCTCAGTTTAAGCACTGCATTCCCCAGTTTTGCTATCTCTGTTATCACACAGAAGGTGTCCTAACAGAAAAGCAGCCTGAAGCCAGATATTACGGTGTACCATAAAAGTGTTTGTCAAAGGATCTTAAGGAGAAAAATGAAAAGATATAGCTCCTCCTTCTGCCTCTTCCCTCTCTCCCGTATGGTGTCCCAGTGCAAGAAATGAGAAAGTAAAGCTTGGAAGAAGAGATGGGGCAGGACTGGGCATTCCAGTTTGGTATGGCATATTACCTTCCTCCCCTCCCAGGAGGGAGGGACCAGATCCTTTACAATGCAGAGTAACAAAATTTCACTTTATTCTTAAGCTTACCTGCAAGTTAAGAAAGGAAGGAAGGTAGGGTAGCTTGTTGGG
>VYZW01049002.1:4428-15458 GCA_013401315.1 Balaeniceps rex
TGGCTGCAAAACTCCAGTCTGAAGTAGTCAATAAATTCCAAACATGCATGGAGGTAAATATATGGGCTCTTCTTCTCTGGCAAACAACCCTGCTTAGTTGATTCCCTGTCTAACAAAAGACCACATCCTACCATACAGCTTCATGTAAACTTCCTGATGAAGGGGTTCTGCATGTGGAATAAAGGAGGCTGATCTCATTGGAAGTACAGGGAAACAACTAAGCAGTTTGTATCAACATAAGTGGACTTTACACAAAGCACTTTATCTGTCAGACAGAANATCCTTACCTCAAAATTTCTTTTGGGAGGTGCATATATATTTTCAGCTCAATAGATGAAATCTACATAAACCATCAGCAGATTCACTGTTGGGAAATATTCTAGCCATCACAAGAACGGGTGAAATGATGTTATGAATCTTTGCCAGTAATATAGCCAAGCTTATTTCTTAGAAAATAGGTGTGGCTCAAGTACAATGTTAATTTAGTTTAGGAAAAGACGAAGTCTGAATAGTAGCAAATGGGCACAATTACATGTTTTCCTGTTACCACAGTACAGGACAAAGTCTGTTATTGTTTATACTGTGCTTTGGATGTGAAATATTAGTTTGAACTGCCAGGGTTGCCTGCCCCTTGATATCTGTCATATTAAATGGAATAAGTCAGTTGAAGCTTAAACATTACTTTGCATTAAGATGAGTAAAGTCTATGGGCTTTAACTGTAAACTTGTAAAATACTGTCAAATAGGAGTTACACTCTGGTCTGTTGCTAGCAGAAATGCCAAGCAGTACCCATATTAGGATGGTCCCTTGGCATCTGCATGAGTCATAGAAGTGGCTTTTGGCCACTGCTTCATTTATTGCTCATTATGTTTGTTGTGGACTGGTAAAGGCAGATATAAATAGAAAAATGCTTACGTAATATGATGGACAGATTTTGTTTAAACATTTTCAATAGCCTAGCCAAAACCTGACAAAGTGGCTATTATTGGCATCTGAAAATTCCCATCCCATAAAGGATTATTCATGTATACTTAGGCCACGATTACCATTTTATTTGCGGCAACAGGCATGACAAAAAAAAAAAAAAGAAGAGAAAACCAGGGGCTAATATATTCAGTGAAAGCACTTAGTAGATATATGAAATATTCATGTAGGGGACACAGGGCTTAACAGCATAATAAAAATGCATTCCCAAAACAGAGGCCAGATCACTTAAATGAGATGGAAAAGGATATGTGACAGCACCAAACCCTTGTCCAGAGTTCTGACCTAAAGGCAATGAAATAAGTGAATTGATGATCTGGGTGAAGCTTTTGTTGTTGAGAGTAATAATTCACATATTCT
Organism: Balaeniceps rex; assembly: GCA_013401315.1. NCBI lineage: Eukaryota > Metazoa > Chordata > Aves > Pelecaniformes > Balaenicipitidae > Balaeniceps > Balaeniceps rex. The sequence goes on from VYZW01049002.1 coordinate 5,774, forward strand.
TTGTATGAACATGACAAGAGAAAATTACTTCTGCATCCAGTTCTTCCTTCTGTCCTAAATCGGCCTATGATACAGCTCAAGTTTCTTAAAAGGACATTGGTCATCATCATAGTCCAACAGTATAGAAAAGAAAAGATTAAAGTTCTGAAACTTCCCTAATCCTGCAGTAATACTTCTTTTCACATCACAGATTGTACTTACTGCTTTCTTGAGGCCACTAAATTATGATATTGCCTGGCTTTTAATTTGAGTTAAAAAATAAAATAAGATGCCTTTTTATAAAGTTCACTTGAAGTATAAATTAATTTGCATTAGTTTATCAGTTGCAAAGTATATTTGCCTTTGAGCAATGACTTTGTCACATCATCAAGTCATGGAAAATTCAATCTGTCATAGGCTGAAAGGCCAAACTATAACAACTTCTTCATTACAGCATCACAAAGGGAGATACAGGAAATTATATTGACGGTAAATTATTTCTCTCAAATCTCAACAGTTAGAGGACTTCTCTAATAATATCAATTTAGAAGAATACAATCCTGTGTCATTGCTGATTTCACAAAGCATCGAGGTCATACTGAGCAAATGTGGACCAAACTATTATTCCACTTGGCTGTATGCTATAAAGTATGAGATTATCACAGACTTGTTTCAGGGACCCCTTTTCTACTGATATTAAATTAGGTCTGAGTTATCAGCAATAGTGATAAACAACAGTTACTTGTATCTAAATAATACAAATTGTGAGATTCTCAAATTTTACAAAACTCTTATGAAATAATTGTTAACATATGCCTTCATAGGGCCCAAAGACTTTGTTCAGAACTGTGGTATTGCTAACTGGGTTTATACATAACCACATATATATATAACTGCTGTACAATAGATATTATCCTGAACTACACAGCTAGAGGATTGTCCTATCCTAGTAAAATGATACAGCCAGGTAGAAATGGCTATCAATGCAGTTGTGAATGGAAAGATCGCAGAATTGGTTTAAATCAGGCACACCTGGTTTAAGCCTGTGTCTGAATTTAACTCAAATAATTAATCAGTTAATTTTTCAAACCCACCAGCTTAACTATTTCACTCACTAAAACATCCTGTAACCACCCATATTTGCAGATATAAATAAATATTTTGGGCATGCAAGATACAGGATTCCCAGATGCCAAGTGCCGACATTTGAAAATGTGGCCCTAAGTGTCATATACTACCCTTGATTGAAGCACACAGATCAAAATGACTTTAGAGAGAGTTCTACACACAGATTGAGGGTAAGATATGGCTGTAATAAAATGAACATTAATCTATGAACAGTGTTGTTCTCCACCATAGGGCAATGATAGATTCACTGTAAACCTTTTCCATCTGTCAAGTGCACTGCAACGTTCTTGTGCCTATACTAATATTCTTTCATATTTATAGCAGTGGTTTTTGAACACCACGTCAGACTGAAAACAAAATATACCAAAGAAAAATAGAGGTGGAAAAATGTAGGAAATTGGCTTAAAAAAAAAAAAAAGACTGTAACTTGTAAATGAATCTGCCTTTAGGCTGAACAATGAATTCCAACTAATAGCATTAACATCTCTAAAATAGAAATATTGGGAGTCTATTTCTTGAAATGGTTGTCTACAGTTCTTAATATTGGAGAAAAAAGAGCATATGTTAACTACTGGCAGAACCATGGTTCAGAGAAAATGGTCAACCTCCATACTAACAGTGGAGAAGTGAGGACTGCAGTATTTCTCTTCTCCTCCAGCCCATTTGGTTTATTCCTCAGTCTGACTTTATCTTAGTGTTAAATTCAAGAGGAAACATGGTGTGAACATACAAAAGATTTTACTTTTACAGAAAACATCTCAAAGCAGGTTCATGGCATAGGTAAATATATTGAAGCAAATAATGAGAAACAATACTCTAATACTCATTGCTTCATTTGCTGATAATAACTGAATGTAACTTAATAATATTATTTGATTATTTAAAGAGCTGGTTGAATAATGAAAATAATTATTCATGAGTATTTTAGTATCAATTGATGGAAAAATGTGAATAGGTCACATAATTAAACGTTATTTGACTGTCTATACAACTAATTGAATAATGGAAACATTTATTCACCAATAATACATTCATCTATCTACAGAAGAAAGGAAACAAACAATTTGTAAATTAGACCTACATTAAAAGGATCTGATGAATATCTGTAATATTGTCCAAAATTTTTGTTATTCTTACAAAGAATTAGAAAGCTTACTGAAATAATATTGTCATTTACAATGACAGAACCTCAAAAGGGAAATAATTTGCCTAGAACACACTCGTATCATTAATCCACTGTATATTTAATTTGATGAATGGGATGACATTTCAAAGCACAGAAGGAAGAACAATCTCATAACTTAGGTAGAGGACCAAGAACCAGATGACCTGGTTTCTACTTGTAGTCCTACCATCAATTATTTTCACAGGGTTTTCACCTTCCTACCTGGAAATTACTTGTTTCTGAGCTAATTACTTTCACCTTAGGAAAAGCTATGAGCTTTATTCACAGTCCAGTGAATAACTGAGTACCCTTAACTACCTTTAGGTTAGGGCGACTATAGTAACATGGGTATAATTAACCGAGGCTCAGAAGAACAGAATGCTTGAAAGAAACAATATTCTTACAAGGTATCTCATTTCAGCTCCTCAAGGGTCACTGTGAGGGGAGCTTTCACCAGTGAGTGAAATCAATGATTAAGTGTGAATAACTTTAGCAATTGTCAATATTACTTGACACTTTACAAAAATAATCAGCCTGAAACACATGAAACCAAAGTGGTTGGAAGCACAAACGTAAAGCTGTGAAAACCATCCTCAGCTGGTGTTTTATGCAGTCTTCGAGTTCCCTTAGCCAGTGCAGGAAATGAGGTGATGAAGCAGCAGGGAATAAAATCCCTTCCTTCCGGAATCTCAGTTTATTGAAAATACCAAGTTCTCAATGTCCTTACCTATGAGCAAACACCAGTCTTTGGAAGATGCAGTGTGCTTTCATTATAGTGTTATTTTGTATTAAAGCACAATACCAAATGTCAACAAGAAAAATCAGCTTGAAGTTAATGTTTTAACCTTTTTTGTTCTGACAGAAATGGAATTTCCCCCCACACCTTTGCCTTCCAAATAGAATTCATGCAAAACTGGCCACTTTAGTGAAGCATTTTGACTTTGACAGAACTGCACATTCTCTGAGCAGCAATACTGGTCAGCCCTTAGCTATAAAGCTGCATATAAATGAATGACTTGAACTAGCTCACAAAGCCAAAAACTAAATTTTAATATAGCCCTGTACTTTTTTTTGTACCTTCCTCTTCAGAATAGAGTATAATAAAGTACAGGTGATGAATATTTATTCAACCCTGATTATACTTGAGCTGCATTAGTGTACTTTAGATTAAAGCTCTGTTGTTTCTACTTCCGATTCTCATGCACGGTAATTTTTTACACTTTAGATCTTTTGACTTACACATAAAACTATACTTATTATAATGTCTGCCTTATTAACTCTCTTTTATGTTCTACATTCTATTCCTGGTGGTATTGTATTCATGTAGTGGGTTATTATATTTACAAACTTGCCTTATTTACTGTAAATGTAGAAATTACTATTATTAACTATGCATTTAGTACAAAACTTAGCTATTCAGACTGAAAGTAGGCTCTTATTCTGCTTAAAATATTCCACTATCAGGAACCTGGCCACATTTATTTTTATTTTTGAATGAATAGAGAGATGAAGCTCTTTCTATTGTGCAGTAAAAAGTGGTGGTGTCTTCACAAAAAATGCAGGAGCAACTGGAAACCTGACGATGCGAGACCTTTAGATGCCAAGAATGTGACTTACTGAAACCAGAAATTTAGTAATGTATCTGGGAAAGCCACCTGGATGTCATCTATTCCCTCCAAGACATTGTTTCTTTAACCAGTCTTCTCAGAGTCCATTTGACTTACTTATCATGCAGCCGCTCTCCACGACATTTGAAAAGCCAGGGCAGTCAGGTGAAGTCCCCCATGACTGGAAGAAGGGAAACATTGTGCCCATTTTTAAAAAGGGTAGAAAGGAGGACCCTGGGAATTACCGACCTGTCAGCCTCACCTCTGTGCCTGGCAAGATCATGGAACAGATCCTCCTAGAAGCAATGCTAAAGCACATGGAGGACAGGGAGGTGATTCAAGACAGCCAGCATGGCTTCACCAAGGGCAAGTCCTGCCTGACTAACCTGGTGGCTTTCTATGACGGAGTAACTGCATCAGTGGACAAGGGAAAAGCAATGGATGTCATCTATCTGGACTTCCAAAAAGCCTTCGACACGGTCCCCCACAACATCCTTCTCTCTAAATTGGAGAGATATGGATTTGATGGGTGGACTGTTTGGTGGATAAGGAACTGGTTGGATGGTCGCATCCAGAGGGTAGTGGTCAACGGCTTGATGTCCAAATGGAGACTGGTAACAAGTGGTGTTCCTCAGGGGTCCGTACTGGGACCAGTGCTGTTTAATATTTTCATCAATGACATAGACAGCGAGATCGAGTGCACCCTCAGCAAGTTTGCAGATGACACCAAGCTGAGTGGTGCAGTTGACACGCCTGAGGGACGGGATGTCATCCAAAGGGACCTGGACAGGCTGGAGAGGTGGGCCTGTGCAAACCTCATGAGGTTCAACAAGGCCAAGTGCAAGGTCCTGCACCTGGGTCGGGGCAACCCCCGATATCAATACAGGCTGGGAGATGAGGGGATTGAGAGCAGCCCTGCGGAGAAGGACTTGGGGGTACTGGTGGATGAAAAGCTGGACATGAGCCAGCAGTGTGCGCTTGCAGCCCAGAAGGCCAACCGTATCCTGGGCTGCATCAAAAGAAGCGTGGCCAGCAGGTCGAGGGAGGTGATTCTGCCCCTCTACTCGGCTCTGGTGAGACCCCACCTGGAGTACTGCGTCCAGCTCTGGAGCCCTCAGCACAAGAAGGACATGGAGCTGTTGGAGCGGGTCCAGAAGAGGGCCACAAAAATGATCCGAGGGCTGGAGCACCTCTCCTACGAGGACAGGCTGAGAGAGTTGGGGCTGTTCAGCCTGGAGAAGAGAAGGCTGTGGGGAGACCCTATTGCGGCCTTTCAGTACTTAAAGGGGGCCTATAGGAAAGATGGGGACAATCTTTTTAGCAAGGCCTGTTGTGACAGGACAAGGACTAATGGTTTTAAAGTAAAGGAGGGTAGATTTAGGCTAGATATAAGGAAGAAATTTTTTACACTGAGGGTGATGAAGCACTGGAACAGGTTGCCCAGAGAGGTAGTGGAGGCCCCATCCCTGGAAACATTCAAGGTCAGGTTGGACGGGGCTCTGAGCAACCTGATCTAGTTGATGATGTCCCTGCTCACTGCAGGGGGGTTGGACTAGATGACCTCTAAAGGTCCCTTCCAACGCATAGCATTCTATGATTCTATGATTCTATGACTTGGTTGATAAGATATTGGTGAGAGGGAAATTTCCAAGTTAGATACAGGTTGGTATGAATTACACAGCTAGGTAGCTGCTATATCAGGTATTGCCTCATGAGCTGGTGCTACATACAGGGAAGGACAAGAGTAAAGTCACCTAAGACCCACTGCAGCACGTTTGCTTATGATTGTGTCTTGACAGTATGAACACCACAAGCCCTCGGTGTTTTTTCCCTTTTTTTTTTTTTATGGCATGCTAGACAGAAGAGCAAGCATCTCTACTAGACATTGTCACCTGCTCATCTGAACCTAACTTTACCACTCACACATCTAAGCCCTGCAGAAAAGAGGAAACTCATCTACATCTATCAGTTCCGCACCAAGGAAAAATTTCTTCCCAGCCCCAAACAACAACGAGTGAAATGGCAAAAAGTAAGCATAAAGCCCACTGGAAAATGGATAAGAACAGAGCAGAGCAAAAGTATTGTCTCCACCCAAGTACACCATAGAGGAACTATTTTCCATCCTTTTCATACAAGTTGCCAGGTAGGTGGTAGCCTTTTACTCTGCCACTGTAACTAAAATTTTGGGAAAAAAAAACCAAAGAAACAATGGACAGAAAAGAACACACTGAAGAAGCTATGACCAGAGTCCTCCTCCTGGCATTATATGTGGTCTTTCTTCTTCCTCTCTCTCCATTTCTTTTCCTTCCTTCTCATACAGACAGGTTACAAAGACTATTAAAGTATAAGGACAAGAAAAACAGAATTTGGCATATACAGAGAAAAGCTTGGTAAGTACCCTGCAACCAGACTATAAATATCATGTCAGAATCTGATAATCCTTGAAGGTCTTACTTTCAGTGCATACAATAAAGTGCTTTCAAGGTACAAGCATATCTCAGTCTACTGAAAACCACATACATGTTTACTAGATTGCCAATGCTAACATGGAACATTTTCTTATGACTGTGCATCAGTCAGCATCAGTTCCCTCAACCAAAATTATCATGGTGCACTACAGGACCAATGAAAGAAAATAACAATGTTAAAAATTACATTTGCTGAAAACAGAACTATGTGAGAAGTGAAATGGTGTATGAAATAAGGAAAAAGAAAAGGATTGAAGGGAGAAGTTAGATAGGCCATTATTCATTATTTAGAATTCTATATTAATAGCAAGCACCTCTTTGTCTCTTTCTGAGAGCATCTTATTATGCCAGTAAGTCTGTGTACACACACAAACACACACAAATTTTATGGTCTAAGGAACTAAGAGATAATTAAAGCAAAAGAAAGAACAAAACTGTGGCAAAGAAAGTGGTGCAGCACAGTAAAGACAGCAACAACAATACAGCTGCTTAAATAAAACTTAGGTAGAACCTATGCAGGCTGTTATGACCTAGCTATTTGTAGAAGGCAATCATTTTCTCAGTTACATTTCTTAACGACATGAACTAGAGACAAAGTGAGCAAGTACTCCCAGACCAAGGGACATATTTCTGAAGAGTGGGTTTCAGCATTCCCTCAAGAGAGCTGTCACCTCACTGCAGCTGAGCAACTTAAGAGCACAAGCCCATTTGGACACTCAGCTTGTCTTAGAGCAGCAAAAATGACAGAGAGCCACAAATGGCAGATTATAAAGAGCATGGAAGACCTTGAACATCCTCAGAGACCAACCCAAGTAGTCAATTATCATCCCTCAAGAGACAATTTCATTCATAAGAAAAAATGCAAAGTAACCAGCTTGATAATGTTGTAGCTTAGCTACAAAGAACTTCAGAAACTCATCACAAATGACATACTAATGAGGCAGTGGATCCTAGAGAACTTGAACAGTATACACTACCAGAAATTAAATTGTTAAATATTTTGGCTAACCGCCATTTCAGTGATCATTAGTCTGAAATATTTGGCTAGTAAATTCAGTATCTTTAATTTTAATCAGATTTGAGTGTTTGCAAATGATGCAGCTGTTGCTATAAAGATAATTAAATAACTAAATAGCCAACAACTTTAATTTTGTTGGGTTTTTTTTTTGTGAGATTTGAAGATTAGAGTTATTTGCAAACTCCTCAGACCCCACTGCTCTCAGTACTGAAAAAGGAACAACCTCGATTCATGATCTATGTGAAATATATTTGCTGTCTTAGTCCAGTTCCAAAGTGTGACAGACCCCGCAAATCTCACCATCATAACAGGCATCTTTGTTTTCAATCTCAGCAGAAAGCCAAAAAAACCCCACAGAGACATAATTATGCACCTCTTCTCCTTACAATTGGTCCCACTATGTGAAAAGCAAGCTGATGGCATGGATAAGGAAGAAGGAATTCACAGTTCTCACTATCTGTACTGACTTGTTTTATTTGTTTGTTAGTAGTGGACAACACATCTGACTCTCAAGCTGCCATCATCCCTCTACACCAAGTTGTGGAATTACAAAGAGGGATACTTTTCTTATTTTGATTATGATGAATGTACTGAGTCACATTCTGCTCTCACTGCAAATCAATATATATTCAAAGGAAATCAACTGACTCCAATAGACTTACCCCAGATTTGTCTTGGCATAGTAATTGTGATCACTGGCTCTACAGGTTGCTGCTGATCTTTGGCTTGGGAGGCAAATTTATACTTAGTCTTTACTATCAGAAACAACAAAATTTTTATCAGAAAATAATGCAAAGTACAACTCTCTCCTCAACTTCATAGTGGGTTACTTGTATTACACTTAGATGATTTTGAAATAAAAGTCCCATAATGGACTGTAACGTACAGGTACTACCCTGAGGGATAGTCTATCAGAGAGATGTCCAGGAAACATTAAATCCTATGGAAAACAAGAGTTGCTTATGCGATTATGGATAATGTTTCTAATCTCCAAGTACAGTTGCCTTGTTTGCACATGTGTGACTTCAGTAGATATTCATGCTCAGCCCACAGTGTGGTAGCCCAGAAAAGGTCAAATCTGTAAAAATTCTTTGGTGTCTCTGTAAAGCAGCGCAAGGCACAGCATGAAATATTCCAGGAAGTGTAGATAAAACCTGACTCATTGGTGATGATATTTTGATTCAAGCAAAACAGGAGGTTTTTATGCAAGACTCACCTTCAAAATCATACAGAATCTCTCACTGACACTGACAGGAAAGTCAAAAACATGTCCTAGGTGTCACCAGGGTAGCCACATTTTTTTTTCTGCATTTGTATGCTAATCGCATAAGAAGCAAAAATAGGCTTAGATTGGAAATCAAAGATTGGTTGTATACAGGTAATAGAGTGCTCGAATGCTTTATTTAAAGATAGAAGGCTCTTGAACCAGGCTTTATTATTGAACTAAGACTATCTATCCTTTTTGACACTTTTTAAATTAAGTTCTTCCTCTAATTTATGTTTTTGTCAGCTTTCCTCCCTTACCTGGCTTTAAACTGATTTTTTTCTCTCAAAGTAATAAACTACTTCGGAGAGGAGAGAAAAAAATTTTAATGACCCTACGAATTCAGATTAACAAAATGGATCATTTGTATACAGCTGCAGAATTATGAAACCTTTTGAAGTAGAGAGAGTCTATAGCATTTTACCAGCAATACACTGCTTCTACACATTGCTACAAAATTCTTGTTAGCTCTCCCTACATTTTCAATTCTTGGCATGCTTAAGCAGGACCACATCCCTTTGGTGTGAAATTAGGAGGTCAAAGTTAAACCAAAGGGATAACATTGAGGTCAAAACCATCAATGTACTCTTTTTTTTTAATGTGGTGATGGATAAACCCCAGCAGCCCTTGTACTGAAGCAGCAAACAAAAGCCTGGGTGAGCCTGGATTTGCACCACCAGTCATGTTTGACTCTTTACTGGCTGCTCAGTCTGCCTCCTTATTATTGCTAATCCAACCTGCTTCCCAGCATGTTCTGCATCCCGTCTGACTTCAGCAGAGATACAGGGAGCTGGTTCAGACAAACAGAGCAGGGTAGCAGCTGCAGCCTGATGAGTGGTGGCAGCCAGATAATCTACTGTGATGTCTTGTTGGAGAAAATTTGGGACAATGTAATTTTCCCAGTTTGACATGAAACCCTTGTCAGAGTAAGGGATATACGGATATCGGATATATATGAGGATATACGTAGTACACCCAGCCTTCAGATGCTGTAAGCAATATTTGTTTCTCTATTTTAAGAATTAAGATTGTACATACTTGCTCATAAGGCGGTTT
>VYZW01049002.1:21294-34458 GCA_013401315.1 Balaeniceps rex
CAATAAGGTTTCACCCAAGTTATCCCCCTTTTTTAAAGGGGAAATTAGTCATTCTGCTGGTTCAGAAGGAGAAAAGATGTGATTACACATACATGTCTTGTTCATCCACCTGTAGGTAGCTTCATTACAGAGGCATAAACTAACTTCAGTGAACCATCTTTTATACACCGAAAGTGTAAGATCACCTGCTGCTTGCTGTTAGATCAGTTTTAAAACATTTGCTGTAAAATGTGGTAAAAAGATTTTTAAACAGACAGGAACTGCTTTAGATGTAATTTTAGAAGCAAATATTTGGCAATAGCTGGGAGATGTAAAACAGCCATTTAATGAACACACTGGCAAGACTCTCATCGTTTACCACCATCCACTGAATCATGTTCAGTAACTGATTCAATGTTCAGAACTCCAATTGGCATCAGGGAGATTTGATCAATAAAATACTGTTATGATCACATAAGTTTAAAGACTACGTCTATAAGTTAGATAATGAGGGCTTGTTACTTCACATATATTGTTAAATCGGTTACTATGTCTCATCTATGATGAGACTAAAAATGGAGACTTATCATGATGTTCCATTTACAGCAGAAATGTTTGTTTGACATGTTAAAAGGGATTAGATAATGCATGAATCGTCAGGATTGCAGTTACTGAAAAGTCTCTCAAAAAGTTTTTTTGCAGTTGGTATTAAATAAAAAAACAATAAAAATGTTAACCTGTGCATTAAAATTCAAAATTGTACCAAAAATGAACCCATAATAAAATGTGTTAGAAATCTTTGGACAATTTGCATTCTACGGGATTTTACATGGAATTATTTGGTAGGGCTAAATACAATTGTTTGCAGCATCATTTGTTCTAAAAAGTTGAAAGTAGCCCTAGATAAGTGTGATTGACTGTATGAGACTACAGTATTGATCCACCTATATATGATATCCTACTTTATCGATGAACTATAGCTACTACACCTAAAAGGGCTCAAAGATTTCTATAATTTTGTTCAGAAACTGTAAAATATTTCATCAAGGAAAATCTTTTGAAACCCTGATAAAGTACCTAACTAGGCCCTGAAGGATGAGACACGATTAACTCCAAACCGCTATATTAACTTCCATAGCAGAAAGTCTTATTAAATCTCCATGAACTCAGTCATGAACTCATAGCTCAGTCTTCTGCTAGAACGTATGCCATATGAGGGTTTCAGAGCAGGTTTTATAAGAATTTTAGTCCTGGTCCCAGCAAAATATTTCTTTACACTCTCAATTACATAAAGGCTAATACTGCAACGTTTATGTAAATTAAATTTCTTCAGGAAAGGGCTAGATAAGTACAAGATAGTCATTATTTGACCCAAGATTCCACTGCAAAGAAGTAGCCTAAAAAATTAAGTGCAAAGAAGAGCTGTACGCAGAGTGGAGCAGAGTTGACATTTGCAGCCTGAAGACAGTTGAAGGTAATAGTTAAAATGAGAAATGAGGGCTGAGGTAAAATAGATGCTATGATTATCATCACCTTTGATTAAAATCTGCCAAGAACTGTTTAGCATTAACGGAAACACAAAAAGCTGGAGCCTGAATTAAGATTTTGTTGGTATTCACATGAAAATGAAACAAAAAAATGGTGTAAAGATATTATACAAAATTCCTACTGAATCAGTAAAACGTAACACGAAAAGAGACCTCAGCGTGTGCTTGCTTAAGAGTCCAACAGCCAAAGCATGTATTTTGCCCTGTGTTAAAAAGGGGGGAAAAAATGGTTGACTGGATGTGGAATATGTGCATTATCTTTGTTTAACAGGTTAGAATATTCTTCTGGCTGGAAGCTCCCTGGCATATGTGAGGGTGAATCAGGACATGTAACTCTCAGCAGTTTCACAACTTGGTGGCACGCTGCCAGAAGAGCCAGCAGGTCATTGATTGTTATTGGGGAATCCCCTGACAGTTCCAACCCCCAGGAAAAAAGAAGGGAGGCTGGGCAGCCAGCCAGGACTTCACTCTTGCAAAAACCCCAAATGTTGCTCTCTGACTGGTTATGTAGGAACCATTCAAACCTTAGGTACTGCTGGCACCCATGATATTCATGATAAACCATTGAGAGAAAGGACACAGAGTTTACTTAAAGGTTTAAATTGTGAGCTGGTGTTAAGACATGTATCTTTACTTGACTCAGAGCTATACTTCATTACACTAACAAGAATAGTGCCTTAAAGGGGCTTAATAATACATTCTAGTACACACCTTCTATAGCATGACTATATACCGTTACATGTTACCTGAACCCTCAAACCAAATTATTGAATAATCTGAGTACGTTTATGTGACAGTAGGACATGTGATATAGTCAGTGGTTGTCTCTCTGATCACTTCAGCGCTGTGTGATGTACCCAATGGGCATGTGAAATGTATTCCTTTGATGCAGGTGGATGTATAGGTTACTGTACATTTTGATATTCCATCCAAATGAATGAGCAATTTATTCAAAGCTGCTGCCACTGCTAGGTCATGCTTTTATGCTTAACAGGTTAACAGCATTAACAATGATTTTTCATGAAAACAACTTATGCACCATAGAAATACAGTGCCATGTGTCTCCACATAAGCAGCAGCAAGGAGAAAAGTCAATAATTATCTTAAAACCTGACTGACCGAAGAGAGCACTTCCTGGTTTGCATAACACCTTGTTTGCTCAGCGACTGCAAAGGAACAAAGAATCTCCCTGTCTAGTCGGGTTCTTCAGTCTAATTTCTTTGTCTCGTCCTTTTAACATACTCACTTTTCGGAACATGTTCAGGTGTCCAGAGGCACTGAGTTCTCCATGCAGGATAAAATGCTAAAAATTTCCAGATAGCAAAATTTCAGGATACGTCTCCAAGAGCACAGATTGGAATTATAAGAAGAAAATAATCTGGTTATATGGTTATGAGATGAGCATTTGGGATTTCTTTTTTTTTTTTAGGATGGTACTGCCTGGGAATGTGGTCCATAAAGTATTCCTTAAGCAGTGAATGGAAGCAGAAAATGTGATGAATGTTACTCTGTAAGACTGAATTGCTTGTTGAAGTCATTGAGTGCTTCTTTACAGTTCTGGAGTATCTTGGGAGAGATGGTCTTCTCTTGAGATATCTAATACCATCGTCTAAACCAGCCAGTTGATGGGATCTTTCTTTGGACTACTAAACTACCTAGTGATGACCGATCTGGAAACACTGAACTGTGGTCAGTAGTTAAATCTTCAGGGAAATGTAGAAATACAAAGAAAAACAGTTACTAAACACTGAAAAGTTAAGGGTTGCTATTGCATATTGCCATGGAAACAGATTAATTAACAATTTCTTGCAGTTAAAGATCAATACCCAGCATAACAGGATGTGTTTCAGCTCAACAATTCATTCCATTCAACTCCCTGTTGAAAGCAAATAAAGATTTCTTTTGAGGTGGTGTAACTATATTCACTTACAAGGCTAGTGATGGGCAGCCACATGTAACAGGGAAGTGGTAGCTTCTTCACCTGCAGCCAGCTGCAGACAGTGGAGCATATCTAGACCTTTGGCTATTCAGAAGTCCAGATTCAAAATATGACTGGTTGTTTCTGATGCAAAATAAAAAGTTTCCTTAGGAATACTTACTATTTTTCAGCAAGAATTGGAGTCATTATGCCAGGATATAGACCCTTCATATTTTAGTGATGCATTTTCAAGGTAATGGAATTAGAAAACTTTTGAATAAACAAGCCTTGTGTTTAAGCTTTATATAAGCTAGCTTCCTGAAGTTTTGCTGTTAGATCAGCATCCAAACAAATCCCCCACCTCCCATTTTATTACAGTTCTGTATAGCATGGAAAGAGTGATGGATGACTGTACTTTTCTAAAGATGGCTGGAAATAATTCTACTTCAAAACTTTACACTGAGGATCTATTAAATACTTATTACATGCATTAAAAGCAAATTGCAAACACAGTCTTTGATTTCATCTTCAACATCGATATCATAATCTGCAGGTCTACTTTTTTCCTCACCTAAACTGTAGCTGCAATATGGTTACTCCCCTTACTGCTTTAGAAATGTTGTGCCAGAGAAAAATCACAGTAACACACTTTGCAACATCAGTGCTGGAACTAAGCAGCCAACCAGAAAAAGCAGCAGAGAACATAAGCCCTACTGCATTCCTCCTAAACCTAGTTCTCAAGTCTCTCCCATGAAGCAGTTAGCCCCCCCCTTCCCCCTCCCAAACCCTCTGCGTTGAAGTGGTACCAAAACTGCTGTTGGCATCACCTTGGCAGCTGATTTCAGGCTTGAGCACGCATAGCGGAGGAGAAGTCAGACCACAATTCCAGGTACAGCTGCGGATAGCGAATCAGTCCCTCTCTATAAGAGCATTTGGTCGACTCACGTGATCCACCAAGTGCCAGTGAAGCCAGACAATAAAGGACTTGGCCTTCTGCAGATTTTCTGAGAATCGTCTGAATTCCCCGATAAAGTGATAAAATCATCTTTCTCTGAGATGTAAAGTCAAGGACAAAAACTCTCTGGTGGAAATATGAGGGAGAAACCTAGAAAAACAACCTGTGAGGAGATGCACAGAAAGTGATCCCCCAGAAAAAAATGAGAACATTGAAATGTAAAATATCCTACAGACAGCATCATGTAGCTAGTCCTATTTACAATGGTGTGCAAGCACAAAAAAACCCATGTAGCCCACTTATGCAATTAAGGCTTGGCAATTTGATGAAAATATCATGGAACAGAATTGATGTGGATTTGAGCACCCTGCCAGCTCGTTGGGATGGAATTGGCAGTCAGGGGAAGAGACGGGTGGTGTGATGTGCACGCATGAGCCTGCAAAGGCAAACTCTGGGCTCCAGGGCAATTGCCAGGAGTTGGTTATCCTGCAGGAAAACAGGGCTTTTAACAATAGTTAAGCTCTCAAGGGAGGTAGGTTTTTCCAGGCTTCGGATAATTAAAGAAAAAATAGTGGGGGATAGATGTATTACCAACCTCTAACGCTCACAGTGCCCACATAGAATTAGAAACATTGTTGTCACACAGGTAGTGGCAAATTAAGTGTTTTTTCTCCTAGAAGAAACTGTATTTAGTTGCAAAACTTTATGCACTTCACAGTAATGGTTATATCTACAGTGGTTAAATGCTTCTTCACATTACCTCAATACTAAATAAAACCAAAATGCATCACACAACACTTCGCATATGCATGATCTTCTTCAGTGATTTCAAATTTATGCTAGATGCTAAAGGAACTACTGAAGTGATTAAGTCAGTTGCATGTCTAAACATTTGCAGAAATTACTTCAAGCACATGAAGAAAAAATATTATAATGCAAAAGACCAGTAGGATTTATGAAATACTACTTTAGTATTTAAAGTTATAGCATTGTGTTTCAGAAAGAATGAGGAAGTCTCCCAAATTACAGAATAATTATTATAATTATAATAATATTTTCTAACAAATCTTTTCTCCACTAGGAAGCTTTTTTCTTCACAAAGAAGCAACAACTGACCATTCCTGTAGCAGATTTGGCACAGCACACAAAGACAATGAAAAGTTAATTATACGCTGATGTAATAAATGTTTAGGCATCCTGAAAAATAGTCTTGTACTACATTTCATTTCAAAAAGGGGTCTATTTTATAAGGATATTTTTTACTGGGATTCATTACTTACTGTCAGATAACAAGCACTTACTGTCAGGCCTCACATTGTGCATATTACTGTATGATAGCAGAATGGTCACAATTCTGCAAAAGCTTATAAATTGTGCCAATAACTGGACTTGCTAGTCAAACCCAATTAACTTCTAACACCAGTTTGCCTAGTAAAGCAGCCACTTAGTCAGAATTCATTTGTGCTTTAAAACTGAAGCATCATACATTTTTTGAAAAGTATTATTTTTTCAGTGTGCCATTAGAATTAAAAAAATATATATAGCAGATTAGAAATTCTAAAGTTACAAATAAAATTAAGCTGCATACTTAGGGTTTACAACATTTGAATGTGCAGTAAGTACACAGCATTTTGAAGCATCAAGCAGTTCTCAGCTTCCTGCTGTGTCCCATATAGAGTCTCCATCACTATCATCAGTCATGCATAAAATAATTGGTTTTCTGCTCTTACAATAGGACCAAGAAAACCCTGCATTCTGGTTGAAATGAAAATGAAGGCAACATGAGTAATCACATCATGATGGGTCAGCTGTTGTGTACCGAACATCCTTAAAAGCAGTTCAATAATGGTACCTTTAACTAAATGTTTATTTACATAATCACATAGGTAAAAATGTCTAAATAAAAGAAAAAAAGCTATCCTATTTTAAAAGACATTTTGAATTAATTATTCAGAAAATCAGTGATGAAAAGAAAAGCTTCCTGACAGTGTCTATAAAAATGGTAACAAGCTATTTACAAAGAAGAAAAAAAACCCAACCAAATTTACGCACCTAAGATAGCATGAACCAAGAAACGAACAATTAGTATTAAAGTTTCTATTAAATACTGAATTGCATTGTGACAAAATCAAAGGAAACTGAACACCAGATATTATTTTGATTTTTTTTCCCTGAAGCATATTTGAAATAAACACATTTTATTTGAGCAATCCATTGTTGCTTAATCTATTACCAGAATATGAGAAGCATTTCTGTAAAATTTTTAATTGGTAGTCTGCTTTCACTCTGACTATGGAAATGTTGCTGTGTATCTTAATAAAACATTGCAAGTCAGTGAATCAAAATATATTCCAGTTACTGAAAAAGTAAAACAAAACTGGATTAGAAATAAAATCATTTCCCTTCTCTCTCCATGAGGTAACAGCAGATCAGTGATGCAGAACATTGATATCACAGTTTTTAGTTCTTCATACAATGGTACATTCGGATCCCATATCTGAAGTGCAGATCAGAAAAGATTTAATTACATTAGAGAACTCTGCTATTGGCTTACTGTGTGTTTGACTCAAGTTGGCTCTTCAGTATTTAATAGAANTGGCTCTTCAGTTTGGTTTATAACTCCTTGACAGAAATATTTGGCCTTGGCCCTTGGAATGCTTAAGTACATGCATTGCTTTAGGCATGTGTACTGTCCCCTTAAACTCAAGTCAATTTAAGCATATGAGTAAGTGTTTGGAGGATAAGAGATGAGCATTTTTTAAAAGCACCTCAGTGATGTGAAGAAAAAGCAAACATCATACTGGTATATAAATATATAAATACAATGATGGAGAGTCAGTGTACAAATAGGAGCGTCATGTTAGATTCATGAAGTCATCCTTCCACTCTACTTGGTTCTGGCTGTATCACATGGAGTTTTTGGCAGAGAGATGTGGATCAACTGGAAAGAGTCCAGAGAAAAGCAACAGCAATGAATTAGGTTTAGAAAACATGATTTAGAAATAAAGATTGAAGAAACCGAGTTTGCTTAATCTAGAAAAGTGAGAAATTTCAGAGAATGAAGGTTATTTGGTGGAGTTTTACAGGCTTTATGTGAGACAATACCTTCAGAACTTCAGTACAGGTCATCGGTGTATATGTCCACAGCTATAAAGATACATGCCACATCTTCAAAACTCTTCTCCATATATTTTATGTGTGTGAAGTCCCCCACAAAAATCCCACTTACATGCTCAAAAGATTAGAATAAAAGTGCCCAAATAGTTTTTGATTTTGCTTTTGACTTGTCAAAATTCTATAATATATTAATTTCTCCTTTGTGATAGAATTAATTAAATCCCCAAACTACACTTAGATTTGTTATTACAAATAGCTGTTTTTCAGATAGACTGGGGAAAAAAAAACAAAAGCAGCAAATCAGTTATTTTATTTTCCTTTTCTGGATTGTTTTTCTCATTTGTAGGAAAAGAAATGCCTCTGAGGTAACTAATTTGATCACAGTACACAACTGTGGTGAGTCACTCCCAATGTATTATCTATGGATTACTGGATTTTAATATTCTTACTTACACAGATTAGGAGGAGATCAAAAATGAACAGAATGGGGATGCTCATCCCTAATTATCTTTATTATGACAGAGAATCATTGTTTTAAGTTGCAAGGTTATAGTTTATGAAATGGTTGTGTATAAAATATTGATATTACAGGGATACTGTATTTTGACTGTTAACATGGTGCATGCCGTCTGTATGAAACATAAGATCTGGCAAAACAAAAAATGTTTTTCTAAGAGATTTACAAAGTGACAAGGTTTTTTTTATTATTTAAGCAATCCTAAAGATGGAGTAAATACATATTTTCTTGTAATTGTATTCCAAGAGTGAATGCCTCAGTAGCAACATTAATCAGGAAAAATCTGTAATCTGTACTACTTATCATGTAATTAAAATTATAAAAAGCCGGTAAATAGGAGGGAACTGACTGTCTGAAAAGAGCTACAAGTAGGCAGATATCCAACACATGTCCTACAATGGAAATCATAAAGTAAAACTAATGTACTTAATAAATTTTAAAATTCTAAAAGGAAAAACTCCTCAAACAGTAAATGTATATGGAAATATTCTAAGAGTTCCAGCTACTGATTTTTCCTTTTCCAATTCCTGCAATGTACTTGGATGCTACCTGGGTTTTATTCGAGCCTCTATAAATCACTGTGCTCCAACTATAGTGCTATCTTCCTTTCTTGTGTTGTTGTGTTCCTCCTTTAGGTCAGTATATATTGCAGGCCATCCTGTTATCCTACAACACCTCACCGTTCATCTTCTATGCTTTGTGGTAGGAAGCTGTTCACATTTAAGCTAGATTCGTTAGGTGCTCTGAACTTCAAAGAAGAGTTACCCTTCCCCAGGCAACTACTGGAGAGTGCTCAGTCTTCAGAAGGTGACTCGGAACACTTCAGATGCCTCGCATGATGTGATATGAAGATTATCCTTGGTATCGCCTACCCGGAAAATCAAAATTATCTTTGATATCAAATGATGTTATGGGATTATTTTCAACCAGACAAAGAATGAAAGAAAAATAAAAGATTTTGAGAAGCAAGAGACAGAGAACCTGAAGCTGGTATCTGATTCAGGCCAACAATTTGAAACAATGCCTTTTATAAGCCAGGCACTAAACACACTTCCTAGACAGCTTCTCATAAAGTGACTGAATATTTAACTATTTATACCAAATTTATAATTTTAGTTTGGTAGTGGTGGATGAGAGCGGGGCACAGTACATGTTTCTGAAAAAGGCAGACAGGGCATTTCTACATTAATATATGCAGACAAATTTCTGGCTTAGGAGTTTCACTGTTACCATAGCACTCTATAGATCTAGAATGAATGTATCTTCCCTCATACATTAGCAAACAGGCAGAGAAAGTCTCATCTGTTTATATCTTTTCACGTAGATATACTGTAATTCCCTATTAATGACATGCTCGAAACACAGAACTACCCACGTTCCAGTCCCCAGTCAAAATCAGCCAGAAGGGAGGCCTAAACCTGCTACTACACACCCATGAGGAACTCCCTAATTTGGGGGATGTTAGATATTTGAGGTTGAGGGTCTGCTGCATCTCCACTTTCATCAGAAAGTTCACTCCTGACAAAAGTATCGTCTGAATTTTTCTGCCAGAAGAAACTTTGGCTACAACAAATCCCTGTTTTCCAATTAATGCATTCTCGAGAAGTCCTAATGGTCTCTAGGTGTGGTCCTGCTCATGCTCAGTGAACTTTGTGGTGAGAGATGTGTCTCACGTGAAGACCCAGTGTAGTCAGTTGTTGTTATTGCCCCAATTAAGTCAATGACAGAATTCTTTTGGTTTTAAACACTACATAGTCAGCCTTTGAGAGCGTAATTATTAGGGTTGTCATATTGAGCTGTGGGTGCATGCAACACAGAGACATTTCAAACAGTTTCTTCTCAAAGTTCTGAAACTCCTTGAAAAAAGTTCCAATTAATATCTTATTATTAATTTCCTTTCTTCTGCTTAAATCCAAATGGTTTATTTGAGCTTCACTGTAGCTGTAGGGGACCCTATATATCAAGGAAACATTCAATGTTTCCTTAAGATTATATCACAAATTGCAAGGCAAATTACAATATAATTGCAAACAACATATGCTATAAGCAAACAGGAAACTGCCAGAATTACAGTAATTCATGAAAATAACAAGCTATTGATCTGTTGAATCTAATCAAAGAGCCTAACAATTGACTAAACATTTGGTATCCCATTTTAATCTTTTTATGAACAGAATCATCGTTAAAACTTATTTACATGTACCCCATTTCAATACATACTGTATAGTTAAATAAGAATGAACATTTCTAGGGAGAAAATGGAAAAAAATACATGTTTGCATGCTCAATTCAACTGAATAAAGTAGAAATATGATGGGGGAAACACAGGTCTTTGTGAGTGTGTTGTCATGATTGTAAATTACTTCCCTCTTCAGACTGTACCACAGATTTTCTGGTTTGGTTTGTTTTTTTTTTTTCTTTTAGGTGAAAGAAAGATCAAAATGGCGGGCGCCAAAGGATTATACTCAAAATATGAACCACAAGAAACATCCCTGATTCTCAAGCAGTATGCTAAGGAAGTGTTTGTATACACAAGCACGTACTAATTTAAATGGAAGATCCAGTTTTGCTGATCTGTACAAGACCAAAAAGGCAAAATCACTGCTTAATTATGAATTTAAAAGGTTAAGGCAATGAGAAGGCACAAGTTCTATACAGTAGGAGTAAAAGATGGTTGTTGTTTTTGAATAAGTAAGTATGTGGCTAATTGTATGTCTCCCCATGTGCTTCTAAGATAAAAGTTATTGTAAGAATCTCAAAGTGTTTTCAATGAATTAAACCCCTCCATCTAGCACTGGCCTAGGTATACATACTAGATGTGGATATATTACGTGAAGAAGTAAAACAGACTTTTTTAAAACTGCCAAATAAAGCTTCAGGGAAGTCTAGTTTTACTATCAGATTTCACAAAGCACTGTGCCTTAAACTAGCCCCAGATGCACAGTTCAGGTTCATGCACCTCATCTCGCCTTCCTACTTTATATGAGGTGATAACATCTTTTATTCACAAAGCTGCGAAAGATGTCCTTGAATGTACCAACCATAGACATTTATATCGTTAAGCCTTGATTATAAAATTCTCCCCCAAGATCTGATAGACAGGGACCAATCCAGCTTTATAAAAGTTTCATTATCTCTGGAAAAAGTATCTCCATCTTAGCAGCCAAAATAACTTATTTAGAACCTCTGCGCTAGGGCACTATTTATTAGTCATAATGTGAAGGGCAGATTTGATCTATCAACTTCTGTTAAAGGTAGATTAAAACCAGAAACATGTCTGAACTGAATACAGTTATTTTTGTGTTGTAGTAGAGGCTAGAGACCTCAGCTGTGGGTGGTGGAGTCTGGGAGAAGCCCGTTTAATGAGGCGCTATGCATGCCATTAAAAGACAATCCCTGTCTAAAAGCTTGCTGTGTAACAACCCAATCGACAGCACATTGTAGTCTGATGGCGCTCTGCACCCTTTTTCTATAAAGTCCTTCTGGGTGCCTATCTAGCCACATATCTGGAGAGGAAGGAACTATACTTACACCTAGAGCAAGAGATAATGTGGTGATGAGACAGACAGATGGGGGAGCACTGTGCATCGAGGAGATTTATGACAAATGTAACATAAAGTAATTAATCACTTGAACATACATTTCTGGGGAAAAAAATGTTAATAGCAAATTTTCAGTGGTACAGTCCAGCTTTTCCAACCTGTTTAAATACTTATAATTTAAAATTAGCAATCTGGTTGCATTCATAAAGGTCATGAAAATATTTATAGTTCAGGCCTCTTCACATTAACTGCAAGGCAACTTGGCACTGCTGTCAGGAATGCTTTCGTACCAATAAGGGACTCTTAGGTGCTACTAATAGATAAGTATGATTGTGCTAATGAAGTATCTGCAGGAGGGGGAAAACTGCCATTTCATATAGATGATACTATAATGTTTCTGCTTAAGCCAGTGAAATAATTTCCTCATTTATTACAATAGCTGTAATTATAATAGCTGTATCATCATTAATAGCTGTATAATAGCTGTGCAGTTATTAATACTGAGGTACAAAATCAATTTAAATTGTCAGAACTTTTGTTATTATCCAGCAGTTATTAAGACGCCTTTTACCTACAACTTTAATTTGCCCCCTAAGAATACTGAAGAGTTGGGCTTGTGGATATAGAATGGAAGATAATAAAATCACTGAAGTAAATTCTAATTTTTCATAAAATTTCAGAATAACTTTAGTGAGTCTTTTTCAACCCTTTTGTGTTACATGCTCACATCAGTTCAGCAAACCTGCCAGTCTAGTCATCACAAAAGACAGAGTGGCCTGCTGTGATTGTCCTAATGGCCACACCTAGAAATCTGCCTGTTCTGCTATTCTCCCTTCTCCCTTTGCAGCTTTCTCCTTTAGTGAAGCTGTTAGGGTCTTTTATTTTGGTGAGTGGAATCTAATGAGCAATATACAACCTGATTTTTTCGGTGAATCAGTACACTACTCTACCATTGAAGACCTAATGTTTTTTGATTCTTGCAGAGGAGGAACACAATGTTGTGGAATTGTGCTGAATGATCCACCTACCTCCTGAAGCAGAATGGCTTCGCTGTCTCTTTTGAGGGCATTGGATGCTCAGATTTCTCACCTGTCACACGAATATGTATTTATCAGTCCCGTGAACAAAATACTGGTATTCAGTGTTACTGGAAGAGAACATGTCCAGTCACAGTGTAAAAAGAGTCTGTGACAGGTTGCATTCAGTTGCATATGAAAGAACATGGCTCCAGCCATGAGAAGACACAACAGCACCATTACATATCAGGAATTCTTCTTTGAATGAAAAACATGTAGCTGGGTCACATGAGGAACATACCTTATATTCATGTGTAGGGGTAGGCATGAAGAACTTTGGGAAAAGGAGGCTTGGAGCAAACACCCATAAAAATTCATCTAGACAACAATTTGCTCTCTGTGAATCTTCTATCTGAAGAGATCCAAGGAAAGAGAATGACGATGAAAAAGCTGTGGATCAAATGACTTTTTTTTCTAGTGGCCTGCATCCAGTATATGAGGGACATTCTCCCAGGAAATAGATCAAACACCTTTATACAGATCATAGAATCATAGAATCATAGAATGCTTTGG
>VYZW01049003.1:4510-60189 GCA_013401315.1 Balaeniceps rex
TGCAATCTACTAGGGAGTAGCACAGTAACAAAAAAATCTGCCAGCACTTAGAACCCGTAATGCTATTACATTTTTAATAATGAAGTCTGATGACAAACCACAGCTTCTCTTCCATGTTAAATATCTATGGAAAGCTCTAACTCCACATATTCGTTCTTAAAGCAGGAAAAAAATCCTTTGGATNNNTAGAGATGCAGTGAATTACACTGATCTAATTTAAGTAACAGTGAACTTTATTATCCTCATAGGATTGCCGAGATTTTCAGTGCTTTATTTTGGGACTGCACACTGGTGCACCGAGTTCCCTTGAAGAATTTCCAACAGCAGGAGGTGGTCATCTGCTTTGAAATATTTCCACATGTATATACATGTTTGTCTATCTATTAGTGTACATATAAATGTGTGTATATACACACGGACTTATACATACATAGGGTTGTGCGTGCGCACGTGCAGTCTACAGGCTGCTTTTCTATAACCAAGCAATCACTAGGGCATGCTGTAGTAGTACGGTGAACTGCTACACATGTATCATGGGAAGGATATAGCCCTGAAAGTCTCTGAAGGTCAAAGGTACTCCATTTTCCTTGACTAACTCAAATACTGAGCTGAGATTGTAAAGTGGGTCTTGTGATGCTTTCGCAATGTGAAGTCCTGCCGGTTGGGGATTAGGCAAAAATAACAAACATTATCTTAGTGAAGACCTCAAGGTGGAGTTGGACACTGGTTTCCAAGGGGAAATGTTTTATTCACTAATATCTTCTCTACTGCCATAACCTCTTTCCTGCATAGAGAGGAGAAAGCGTAACAATTGCAATAATAAACAATTCCCATATATGATGCATAACTGCTACTACCAATAGTAATTTATTTTTGTAGTTGGGGATGTTTTCTAAATGTTCGCATGGACAATTATTATTTGTTGTTTGTATTACCACTGTGCTTATAACCGTGCTCATAGACCATGACCCACTGTCTTGTAAATGCTGAAGAAGTTCCAAACAAAAGGACAGTTCATGCCACAAGTAGCTTGCACAATGTAATATGGCTGTAAATTTGAGCTGGCATCAACACCCATTGAAATAGCCTGACAATGAAACAACGAAGAACACAGAAATTGCCACATGGGCTCAAACCTAGTTTCATCTAGAACTATGAGCAGAACCTGATGCGTCAGCAGAAAATGAAAAAAAACCCTGCACTAGGCAAATCTGGGATAACCCATCCCCCAAGAAAGCGTCCTTGCAATGTCTCCTAGCAATTAGAGCGTAAACCTAAAGCATATCATTTCAGAACTCTTTTAGTAGTCTTTTTTTTTTTAAAATAGAGAATAACAACACAGAATATTCTCATTCATATAAATCACCAGACCTTTTCCTAAAACACATTAAATTCCTTAGCAGCTTCCCAGAGCAAAGAAGTCCATTGCCTATCCATTTCACATCAGGTGAAAAATTATTTATCAGCCACCTTTCCATAGTGTTCCCTTGTTCTTGTATCATGAGATAGAGAGAAAAGCTGTTCCCAAACTGCCTTCTCCATGCAAAATAATGAATGTTAGAATCTTATCATGTTCTTTTTTATTCACCTCCTCTCAAAGGTAGCAATCCCAGTCTTTTCAATCTCTCCTCATGTGAGAGTTTTCCCATGCACCTGATCATTCTTCTTGCCTCACTCTGAACTCCTGGTAAATCTGTAATACCCTATTTGAGATGGTGTCACCCATTTGATGAACCAGTACCATTTACATAATGGCATTACTGTATTTTCCATATTATTCTTTATCCTTTCCTTATGTACCTAATCCTGTCTTTTGACTGAATCTGTGCACTGAGCAGCTGTCTTCGAGGAACCATCGGTATTGACGGCTGGATTTCTCTCCTGAGTTGATATAGTTATTTTATAGTCCAGTTAGACAAATAGTAAAATTTTCAGGCAGACAATTAGTAGAATTTTTTCCACCCCAGTGGTCATTACTTTGCATTTATCGTCAATGCATTTCATGTATCATTATGCAGCCAGTTAAGTCCTTCAGAAGTTCCTTGCACTCTCATCTAGATTTGACTAAATAATTTTTTATCTGCCAATTTTCCCAGAGCTCATTCTTACAGATAAAAAATAAAACAAAAAAACAGATAGGCAACAGCTTCCTTACATTGTCAACATGGCTTAACTCTTGTCAAGAAATAAAGCCTTACAGAGGTGAGAAGGCACAGGAGTGTTCATGCCCATTTCTCTTGTGAAACTACCAACTAGGTGGGAAAAATTTATTACACAGGAAAGTATATCTATATATCTATATACAACTGAACCCTTCACATAAGCATCTGCCTAAGCCTCCATCAGCTGGAAATCATATTCAGTTACTACAAACTGGAGCTGAATTAAAACTGATTAGAGGTAAATGCTGCCACATTGTGCAAGAGACTACACTCTACTGAAATCAGCGTGCTGGTTTTTACTTCAATTGGTTTTGTTACTATAACTCAATACACTGGAATTCTTAAAAATAAAAGTAGTTTGAATCTCTCCTATTGGAGGGGCATCCATGTATATGAATTTGGCCCCATCTCTCATCACAAACCAGTGCATCACTTGTTCCGCAGCTTATTCCAGTTTCAGTCAAAAAGCTGTTCTCTTAACTGATAGGTTACAGAACAAGAATAAACTGTAGCCAGCAATCCAGCAATCAAGTAGATAGAATGACTTAACCCAAGTCGCACCATCAGTGTATGCCACAGACAAGCATCAGACTATGTTATATTGGCGTCTGAGCTATGAAGCAGTCATGAAATAGCAATACTAAGTATTAGTTACATTGCATTCATATAACAGTAATTCCTTATGACTAAAAACCTGAATCAAATAATTTTTGCCATTTATTTTGAGGTTTTTTCCAACATTTCTTTTCTCAACTAGCTCTTCTCTTTGATACATATGATAGCCACAAATTATCTCCTTGAAACAGACTCACTTAATTTATTTAACAGCATCATCAAAGACTCTGATTTAAGAAAAAAGAAAAAGAAAGAAAGAAAGAAAGAAAGAAAGAAAGAGTTTCGGGCTCCTTAGGATGACCAGTTTCTCTGCATTATGCAGTCACTATCTCCATAGCTCGGCCTTTGCACTATGTAACTGTTAAGTCAGCCTGAAATAAGAACTAGTCTAGACTACAGTCAAATTCCCAACATTTTTCATGAAAAGACCCCCAAATCTTCATTCTTAATTGTCACAAAAGACTAACAAGTTACTTTGACCTGGTGACCCAAAAGCCTCTTCCATGAAATCAAATAAAGTTAAGTGCACAAATTCTCCAGGAACCAGAGGAGAGCGTGTGAATACTCCACAGGACAATTAAATTTGACTATAAAAATACCGATGAGCTATCAGATTGAAAGAACCTCATATCTTTATTTATAATACTTTTTAGGACCCTCACTTGGCCTAGAACATTGGATAGATTATTCTGAAACAGGGCATTTTGGGTATAAAAATAATTGGAATTATTCTTACTGCTACCAGATCTGCAGACCTCCCAGCATTCACGTATCAATGCTTTGGAGCCTTTGCCACCTTAGCACTTCCATATCTAAATACACTACCAGTGTACCCTACTATAGCTGAAATACATCCTCTTTTGAGACAAATCTTATGCATCTTACTCATACAAAATTCCCCCAGAAATTAAAAAAGGAATGATATATAAATGTGCAGCAGTTACATTATGGATAGGAAAGCCCTCTGGACCCAATATCATAGATGTCTAGGCTAGGTGTGATTCAGAGCCCCTACAGACAGGAGCCAGACATCTAAACAGTCAATGGATGGAGGGGAGCTCCTCCAGAAGGTTATTCACACACCCTAACTGGATGTCTAAAGTTGGATGCAAAGATTCTCCTTCGCAGCATGCCTTTACAAACATACAAAAGCGCAACTGTTCCTGAAGTTCAGATGAGATACTACAGCAAGGCATTGCAAGGAATCACAGTTTACCAGCATCCCATCTACAGAAAAAGGAAACCAGAACAATGCTGGTAGATTATGCATTAATCTTACCAGGCCTAGTGAGGAATAATTTATATTATCCTGTTCAGTTATGTCTAAAATATCCATCTGCAGCCAGAAAAATTATTTTACACATCTTTGCTGCCTAAAGGTGAGGGGAGGGGACAGAAAATAGTGTTGCCTTTAAAAGAGGCATATTTGGATACCAAAATGCACTGACATTTCACATGCTCTGATTTACAGTGAAAACATCCACATACCCTTAGCAATAAGTTTCAATCCTCAACAATAGCCGTGTAAGTCATTAAAAGTAAATTCCTTTTTATTTTTTTAGAAAACAAGAAGAACATTCGCACTTGCTACAAGATGACTTAGTAACTCAGAGCTGTGCCACTTATGAGTAACAGCACGGTTGCCTCATTCTTTGACCATTAAGTATCTGCTCTGTGTGCCTGTGGCTCCCTGTACATATTAATACACGAGTTCCATGCTGGTTATCAAATTGCAGGCAAAAAACACCTAGCATTGGTCTGGAAAGAAGATGATGATTTTAAATAGCTATGGAGAAATTAACTTTCCAATCAAGATTTCAACTTGTGGACTTATATGAATCGATATGTATCATTTCCAATCTTTATGTTATTATGTGTTAGAAAAGTTAGCGCTGAGCTGCAGAATTAGGTCACTTGCGTTAGATCTTCTAATTAACCAGTTCTTCCTTTAAAAGAGCACTCGCTCAGCTTTCAAGACTATTCCAGCATTTTGTCAATAGAGTTCAGAACAGGGCTAATGATTACCATTAAAGAAAGCCCAGAGTGATTTTAAGAACTTATCTTTCTGTATTTTGTTCTTTTTTATCCAACTGTGGGATCCTGGAGCGAAGTCACTTCAGACAACTGTTCAGGTTTAGAAAATAAAAAATAAAAAATAAAGAGGTCAGGGAGGGAGCAAGAAGAAAATTTTCTATAAGTGGAAAAGATGAGATTCTTCAACACAAAGTACTCCCCTCCAATTTACAGGCCGATGATAGAAAAACAACACATCCCTAGGCACACTATTAATAGATTTTTTTTCTTTTTTTAAATACAGGACTAGTGGTCTTGGGGGGGGAACTGTAAGAAGAACATTAATACGTAGACAAAAATATTTTCCTTATACCATTCTCTTGCTCCAATTCCTGACCTGTGTAGTTTATTCCACTGTAAAGAAACTCTGCCTCAATTCTTTGAATGTCTGGCCCTTGCCGTAACTATACTTGTGCTTTCCTGTGCTTGTGTACATCATTAGCTCAAATGGCCTTCAGCGGTCTGCCTCATCTGCTCCTTACAGAAGTGTCTTCAGCCAAACCAATGTCTCCTTTGCCAATCTACCTTGATACTTATCTTAAACTCTGGTGCAGAATTCCTCGCTGAATTTCACCTTTCCAGTTTCTTAAACCCTTCTGACTGCTGTTTAAATCCAATTCTGACCAATTTCAAAGAAACTGAATGCGGCTGTATGCTCTGTACACATTACTGTTTTGCACGAGATGCTATTCTTATTTGCAACATCCCTTTTTCACTGCTGCTGTACCTTTTTTTTTTAAAAAAAACCTAGGTGAGAAAAATACTAGCCCAAGCTACTTCTAAAGAAACTTGCGTCACTCAGCCGTGCACGTCACCACAGGAATATTGAAGGCTCTGATAGTTATACTGCCTTTCCTCCACAATGTTCATCAGGGCCTACCTACACACAGCAGCAGGCAGTGAGGACCCCTGCGTGGGCTTGGGTTTTACCCTGCTGGTGTCCTGGGCCGGCCCTGAGGACCATGGGGCAGTTACGTGCTGCAAAGGCAGGGCCTGGATAGGAGGATGCCCAGCAATCTGTGCAATTTCCTGCTGGGAAGCCCGGCTTCAGCATGTATTCCAAGCCCATCCCCCTGCGAGATCCTTCCTCCTATTGCCAGTGTATGGTGGTAAAGGTTTAAAATCCGTCTGTGCTTTTCACACCCTTTTACAGTGTGAAAGAGGGCCTTTGGGTCAAATACAAGACCAGCATGTCCAAAAATATATTGCTTTAACTTACTGCTCCGCTTAGTGTGCTCAGTTTATGTTCCAGTAGTTGAATTCTCCAGTTAACTACTTTGTTTGCTTTTTTAACAAATCTTTTTGAATTCTGTTATCTCCTCATAGAGCTATCTCAAGTTACTGAGTTTTTCCTTTACATTTATATAAAGCTACTCCTCCTCCCTGCTGCCTTCCTCTTTGATCTCCTCTCAGAAGTTAGAAATTATTGACCGCACACGCTGTGTTGATTTTCCTGCTTGCCATGTGAATGAATTATCATCATTACACAATTCTGCTAGAAACGGTGAAGTTACAGAGGGGGAAGTTTGTCTGGATGGCGAAAGAGTCAAATGGCTCCTTTTCACTTTTACCTACTAGGAACGCTTGAACCAAATTTTGCACCCAGTGGAAAGGCAAATTCCACAAAGCTCCAAGGTTGACAATCTAAAGTACAATAAGACATTGGGCAAAAGCTTACCTGAAATCAATAGGAAACTCCCGCTGTTTTTAACCTTAACCCTTTTCTGTGCTTGGTGAGGAATTAGGATACATTAGAAGAGAAAGTATTGCTTGATTTACCATAAATTAGTAATGGGCAAAAGTAGCCAGCTGGCTACTCCCATTGATTTCAATGAGTAGGATTCCTCTAAGAGTATCCATTTCCATGTAGGCCCTTTGCTTTTCATACGACTGAGAACCAAATTTAAAGGAAATTATGTTATTAATATTTTAGTGGATATACTCCATTTTAATGAGGTTTGTAAGATACAGTTTTGGCCTTAGATTAAAAATAAAACATGTCAGTTTGTTATTCCCATTGCTTTTTTGGCCAGTGTTATTTAAAAATAAAAATCACAATAAAGTATATCTTGAATAATTCATTAACCTGATTTTACATTATTTTGGCCTTTTTTTTTTTCTTTTTTCATATGGACATGTCTGTTTCTGTCAACAAACAGCAATCCTCAACTACTTTCACCTTGGATTCCTGTGGATGAATAGATTATAATTTTCAAAATGTGGTTACTGGGATAGTGCTCCAAGAGGATTTATGAACAAGGATGCCCAAACTTTGCAAAACAGGTACCCAGAGAAACTCCTCTGCCAGAAGTTAGTAGTTGCATGTTTTAAAATTATGAGGTTCCTTAAACATATATTTTTAACCCGGTTTTATGTCAACAGCTTGAGAGCAGTGGAGGAACAAGAGCAGCAGAACAGCTTCTAATGCCTACATTGTCACGCTGTTTTTGATTTAAAAGCAAAGAGCCATGCTACCCTTTAAGATACAATTAAAACAGCAAATATGATTTGATTTATTAAAAGCTACTAATAAGCAAAGCTAGCCAGCTGGGCTCAATCTACAAGGGGGAGAATGATGGATGAATTGATAGATTCATAGTTCACCTGACAACTAATCCGCGCAGCAGCTACTGTGGCAGTTCTGTGGGAAGTGGTGCAATTGGGCACAAATCATCATCATCGTCGTCGTCATTTGTATGTCTATGGCAGCTTCCAGTCCTCTATCTCGCAGATCTTTGCAGATGCTTAATTAAGCCTCATGATATCCCCTCAAGGGAAGTCAATATTAGTTTACCTATAGGTAAACTGAGATACAGCAATGCGCAACTTGCTCAAGGTCATAGAGTGGGCCAGTGGCAAAGCCATGAATAAAACCCTCTAAATTTGACCCCAGCAGCCTGATTCAATTACGAAATGATGCTCCCCTTCTGTTACCAGTTCCACACTGGAAATAGCAGTGGCAGATGCTTTTGGGAAGGAAGCAAAATGTGGCAAAAGCAAGAGGTAACAAAGTAGTAACACCCCCCCCACCACCACCAATATAGAACCTATATTCAAAAAAATAAATTTGAAACACTCTCTCTAAATGCAGAAGCAGGTCTACTGGGCATCTTTTGTTGAATAAATAAAATAGTTTCCTTTACTGAGGGGGGAATTTCATCATTTTACTTGCTCCCTAAACTACCACTCTCAACAACTAATTAATGTTAGTGGCTAGATAAGTAAACTAAACCATTGTGGTAGCATTTCTCAGATGTTTTGCATGTATGCAGACAGTGAAAAAAAACAGATGGAGAATACTATAATGAATTGAAATGTTCTATTTAAAAACTGTTTGTCAGCTGTAGTTAAGTTGACACTGTCATCATGGCAACAAATCACAACACTTCACATGTTGTGCCTTCGCGCTCAAGTTTGCACCTCAGAGCTGAGCTGTTGGAAACTGGAAGTTCTCGAGCAGCCCAGTGAGTGGAACAACAAACAAGCGATGGCTACCTCAGGTTTCTACTGCACTCGGACTGGAAGGAGAAAGGTCAACGGAGTACTCGCTTTTATAACAAACTGATGATTACCTCTACTATGCTGCACCAGATTAAAAAAATAAATAAACCAATCTACATAAGCAAAAACATTCAAAACCATACAAAGTGACTTCATGGTTCGGGGTACTGATAACAGGCTGTTTTTCAGCTCAAGGTCACCGGCTGAAGTCAAGTCTGCTCTTGATGTAACTCAAAGTCATTACAATCTGCTGTTCAAATCCTAGCCTATGCAAAATGCGCTCCTGGTCTCTCTGCAGTCCCTAGTGGACTGGAGCCCACAGATATTTAAAAAGTAAACATAATTTCAGCTGGCACTGCTTGGCACCTTCGTTGATGATTCTCAGTGGAGGAGTGAGTGGGCACCGACATGGTGCTCCCTGAGCACCCCTGGGACAGCTTGCCGGTTCGGGGGGTGCCCTGGCCGGGTTCTGCTGCTAGACACGGTCCACCCCCACTACAGGGGCCCCAGCCCTTAGTTTTGCCACTTTGATATCCTTCTCCAATTTGTTTTGAGGGCTTTTTTTGCTTTCCGTACATGAAGGGGAAAAAACCTGCATTTTTTCTGTATTTTGTATGAAAATACATTTTCATTCTCATAATTTATTGCCCAAATCCAAAGCCAGTGAATCTGTAGTGGAGGAAAGAGCAAGGCATTTTACAAGGCAGCAAAGAATCAGACCCTTGAACCCTTTGTCCGATTAAGCTTCAATCCTTGTTGAAGCCCAAATGGGTACCTCAGCATCATCCATTTGTAATTATGATTACACTACCATACATTTTAGACAGTAATAACATTTGCCAGGCCTGAGATTTCTGTCATCTTCTCACAGGCCTTTTGAAATTAAGTCATGCTGCTAAAATAGCCTGCAATTCTAAACTACTCCAGATTAATTTAAATGGATTTGCATTTACATTTCCTTTACTTGTATTAGTTATGGCTATGTACAGTCAAAAGGAGTAATTAATAAAGAGTAAAAATGCAAAAGCCTGATTTTTCTTTACGTCGTCAGTAACTGGTTTGAATCTAATAGAAATAATACTTGCGTAAAAGAGTGGAAAATGATAGGCAAATAAGTCTCAAACACTCTACTTGGTCTTAATTATTCCACTTTTTTAGGAGAGGTGAGAAAAATGTCTGCAGAACTGCCTACTCAATAGAGCATGAATAATGAAAATATCTCTACACAGCTTGCAACCTCCTATAATGATGGTTGTAGAAAAAGAGTACATTGTTAAACACTGTGCCAAACACATAGGGCATTTATATCTCAGTTCTTTATTTTGCTAGATATATGTATTTAGTATTTAGTTGTGATCAAAATTATTTGCAGTACTTCTGGGTGCAGAATTGTTCTTGCTATTGTCTCAGTTTTTACACACAGAAAGATAGCGATTGTCGTGCGGGAAAATCAGACACTGGTTTTAGCAGCAAGGACTTGATTTATTATTGCTTCAAACAAGTTTCATGCATTAAAGATCCCTGTACAGAACATGACATGTTCTTTCTTTAAAAACCGCTACACACTTTAGGACAAGTGACATGATCCAAATGGTCTCGGCTGACGTTGACGGCTATTCTAATGCAGCACGGGAATGTCTCCCTGACTCAACGTGTTTAACATTTTTTCAAGCAGAGAGGAGAAGAAGAAAGGGAAAAAATACTTAGTTAAAATGAAATCTCTATTCTGCAAAAATTTGGTTTTCATCTCACTTTCTGTATTGATTGCTATCCCTTAGGCTAAAGAAAGCATTTCTACATGCATACACACACAGCCCGCTTTATTCAGATGTGAATTTCAGCATCTGATAATCATCTGTTGAGGGTCACATCTGAAATCCACTGATCTGAAGGGAAAACATTCCCTCATCTTCAGTTGCCTTTGGATCAGGTACATACAGATGTGTTAACTATAGGAAATAAATTGCTAAGTAACACCACTGAAGCAAAACCACAAGTAGACACTTTTACTGGGAGAAAGAATGGGGGGAAGAAAGAGGAAGGCTGACAGAGCTGAAGGGACACAAGGGTACCGATAACGTGTTTTAAACTGCTTTAATACAATTCATCTTGAGAAAATCCTAAAGCACTTCAGATAGAACAGGGAAGCACATTTTTAGTTTCTAATATGGCTAAAATATTTTACAGATGAGTACCCCCAAAGAGGCAATTAATTATGTACAGATGAAAAAAAATCAAAGCTAGTTTATTATTTTACTCCCTTGCAAACATACAAAACACACGAACTTGTCATTTTCATCAAGTCTTTTTTTTTTTCCCCCTCCTCTATATGGAAGGCTCTTCTTTCCTTTTAAGACATATTATTGTCCCACTATTACAAGACAGATTTGGTGAAGTTTCTTTTGGATCCCACCAAAACAACATGATGGGTGACAACATGATGAAAAGTGATCCAAGTATTCCTTTTTCAAGGGACAAAACAACATCAGCCCCAGTTTCATCAGCTCTATTCACACATCAGTATTAACATGTAGACAGCAGCAATTAAGTTATTCTGGATTTATGTGTATGTAAATGGACAGAACGACCCTCCATCCCTGAGGTTCCAAGGAGTCATAGACAACTTAAATACTCTTTCTTCCTTCATCATTTGCCAGCCTAACTTCTCTCCTGCTTTCCTCCTACAGTCCCTGTCTTGTTACGACCCTCTTATGGCTCCGATTTCCTCTTTCCCACCCGCACATCAAATCCTTCCATGGACACGACATGTTCCTCTGCTCTGCTTCCATGCATGCACTCGAGCTACAGAGAAACTGCTCTTTTAAGTCAACCATATTCACTTCTTAACATCCAGAAAAGTAAACTATCTCAAAACACAGCAGTCTAGACTGTCAGTGGTCACGTAAGACCTGAAATCAGTCACGCTACCCTGACTTATGTGCACCAAACCAAGGAGATGGCTGGTTGACCAAAGCAGTCTTTTTCAGCACTAATCTCAGCTCTTCAGTGCCCAGGTGACCACCGTAGCAGGGAGACCAACACCAACCTCCACGCAGTCACCTGGCCTGCAAGGGCCTGCAACAGGCTCTGAAACATACCCACTTCCCAGTGAAGAAAGTATTAAGCAATTATTCCACCAACCCCCTCACCACAGGTAATGGCAAGTCACAACATACCAGACCATTTTAAACACAGAAGAGATTTTTACCTTGATTTTATTCTATCCCTGCACAGACAACCTTTGCTAAGGAACATGTCCTAAAAAAGGGCTAATCACAACACAAAAAGTGAAAGCACCTAAACAGCACCTGCAGCATTATCCCAGTATGTCTATTTTTTTCACTTAAAAA
The DNA here is from genome assembly GCA_013401315.1 of Balaeniceps rex. Lineage (NCBI taxonomy): Eukaryota > Metazoa > Chordata > Aves > Pelecaniformes > Balaenicipitidae > Balaeniceps > Balaeniceps rex. The sequence continues at coordinate 16,212 of VYZW01049003.1, forward strand.
AAGCGGAAAAGCCAAACTGCTATTTCCCACCTTTAAGTGATCAAATTTGTTTCACAAGACACTGTAATAAAGCTCAACAGAAGAACTGCTATGTAGTGACTGCTGCTTAGCATGCTTTCAATGTTATTCTTGGTCTCCATGTAGCGATTGCACATGATTTCCTAAATTTTCTATTTGCATTATGGCCCGTGCCTATTTCTCCCTTGGTTCATCTTTATCTTAAGCTAGGAATGGAAAGAATACTGGTACAAGAGGAGAAGAGGTATCAGACTAACTTATTTTCTTTTAGCATTCCTCTGAATGGATTCTTAAAAGTTTTCCCAGAATGTTTTGGGGTGAATGACCGACTCCATAGATTCACAGCATTTACTGCGATTTTAGGAAGAGGAATGAAGACGTTGTAGGTACAGAAGAGCAGTACCTTTCAGAGTAAGCTTAAACACCTTGTATATAACTCCCACAGATTTTCTACAGTTAAACGTATTTTCATGCAACAGAACTCAGAGACTACAGGTAGAGGTGTGAAAGCAGCTGAGAGCATAACCAAAACATACTGCCAATCTGCAAGAACCTCAGCATTTCCCACATACAGCTAGTGATGTCTTCCCAAGTAAAAAATGTGGGGTCTAAATCCCCTCTGAAGTCAAAACAGGTGGGTTTCTTCTGACTAGATGAGTGTGATGCCACCAAACTCGCTCATCTAGTAGCTCTTTAAAGCTGACAGAGAGAGGCAGGTACTTACAGCGTTGAATTTCTCTCTTCTAAAGTAGCTATCTGAAACAAGGAAAGTGAATTAATTGTACCCTAGAAGGCCCCACTTCTATCCCCCAGCTATAAAGAGAGTCGAGGATGGTGAGCTCAGATATAGAAGTTTACACTAGAGATGTCTAAAGTTAGGTGAAATGAATCTCGTCGTAGGAGTTTTTCCAAGGACTTGAAAGAGGAGAGGATTTCATCAAAGGGCTATTTCAAGATAACTGTCATAGTCAAAAGAAGGAAATAATTCACTTAGCTATGGCCAGCTTTAAGTTGAGCTCGTTTCTCCTTAGTAAAATTGGTTTAAACATCACATTCAGAGTTATTTCACTCTATCTGTTTGCAACAACACAGTAAGTGGGTCAGAACAAAGATGAATATGAGGATTTTTCCTCTTTGTTCTTGATTTTACAAGTAAGTGACTCCAGAGTCCCGTTCACAGTCGCTTAATCTGTCTGCCTCTCCAGTGGTCTCTTTGTAAAAGCAAAGGTAACAATATTCCCATGTTTCACTGGGACTTCACCAATTACACATTTCTAAAATGATCTAGATTCCTTGATACAAGGATTATGAATATCACATATTAATATTTTTCTTCTCACTTAGTTTTTCCTTCTGCAGCTCCTTGACGTACTTCTAAAACGGTTCTAGCTGGACAAACCATCTTTTTGCTTTTCCTACTTTTTCAAAGGAACGCAAAGGAAAAGCTGATTCCCCGATTTATATTTGTTGTTGAGCCTCATTAAGCTTTAAAAAAAACCTTTTTATTAACCACAGTGTGTCCACTCTGTTTGGTAAACCTCACTGCGAACGTTAAGTAGAAGGTCTTGCACACAACTCTCCAGGTACTATTGGTAATTACATAAAACCACAGAGACTGAAGGCACAGAGTAAGGCAGAGTGCTTCAATAAAAATGCAAAGGGTGGGTTTTTTCTTGTAAGAAATGGATTAAACATAGCTGAAGATATTCATACAGGCGTGGTTAGACTCTAACTATGCTGGATTATACTGACATTTATTAATACAATTTAAAGTCTTCAGTTCATAGGCTTGAACTCTCTTAGCTTTACATAGGGTGCGTAAGAGATTGACGTACCGGACCAACAAAAACTCTCAACTTCTCCAGTCCTGACATTTCTCTTTGACCACTGTCAGGCTAACATTTGCATCTCAAGAGAAAGAAATAAAAATATCTCGTACACGGAAAAGGATCCTCCACTTGTTTATCTCTTGCTATTCTCTTACAGTTACTCTGCCCCTGTCATTGTAACATAGCTGCCAAAGAGGACAGGCAGGTGCATTTCTGCGTGCAGCTGAAACAACGCTTCGTGCTGCTAACAAGTTATGATCAAGATTATAGTCAATACAGTTTAGGCTAGAAGACAGAGACTGGACAGACAAACTGACTGACATGTTCCCTCAAACTTTCTTGCCTATCCTGATCCTCTTCCAGCCCTCTTCTCATTTCTCTGGCAGATAGGTATGGACACACCTAAGGTAAGGTATATATTTATGAAGGAAGAAGAGCTAGTTATCTGGCGCACATGTAAGAAGAGAGAAATTAGTCCAAGACCTGAGAACAGAATGGCAGAACAGAGGAGTAAAGCTACACAAGGAAGGTTAAAACAAATAAGAGAAACATCAAAGATAAGGAAAGAGCTCATGTTAAAAGCAGTAAGACTTCATTATGTTGAAGTTACAGGTACGCTTCAATAGCTTAGTGTTGTTCTGACAGGGTAAGATGAACCTACACAGGCACATAACCAGTCAAAAGAGGTATAGTTTTTTTCTGTATCATCAGAGTGATGTAGAACAACTGGAGACACCAGAAAATCCAACACATCAATTTGATGTAGAAAAAAAAGATTACGTTAATATATAGTAATACTGTCTGAAAAAATGGCCCAAAGCACAATTCAAGGACCACTTCGTGGATGAGTAGCTGTTTTGTTTCCTGTATACGGCAGGTAATTTTTAACGACACCCTTTAATAAAGTCCTAGTTTGAGGAATCAACAGAGGTCCAGTGGGGCAGATTTTACTTGTCTTTGCAAAAATCCAAAGTACCCCACTAATATTNAAAAAAAAAAGGGGCGCCTGTAGTTTTAACCAAGAGCCAGGTCTAGTCCTCTGTTGCAAACATGAGTGAAATGGGATTGAAAATCAACAACAGTGAATTATATTCAGCATTTATGTCAGCATCCAACAGGATTTAAAAGTTTTCCATGTCTTTGGCAGCAACAAATCTGTTTTAGATGCATCCGTAGGCTGGGATATTTCACCTAATGTCCAGTACTATAGGTGTGAATACTCATGAAAGTGAGCATCTGTTTATTCGCAATGCAAAAGTTATATAATCATGCCACCGACCTTGGTGGATTCACCTCCCTTCAGGTTTCCAGTGAACTCGGATAAATTGTTCTGTGGCCAAGAATATTGCATCAGCCCTAGCATAAAGTTCTTCTGGTACCTTAGAAACTGTGAAGTCATGGCAGAACAACATCTAGGAGATTTTTTTTTTATGCAATTTAAGAAAAGTATAATCGAATCTCTGCCTCTTGCTTGCAGACTGCTTACTTGTGAAAATTACAACAACTGACAGATAAAACCAATACCATGAGACCGTTAAGTTTTAAGATAGCCAGGTTCATTTAGAAAAATAAGTTGGAGCACTCCCAGGTCCTTAGGAATGAATCTCCTATTCCATGTCTTTATGACATCTTTGAAGTATTCAATGCTTGGAAAAGAAAAAAAAAAAAAAGAAGATTAAAAATATTGAAGTGTTCTGTGAAGATATTAGCCTTTCATTCCTTTTGGCCAGCTACAAATTGTCAGGCTGTTCAAACCCCAGACACTATACCAATCCCCAATGCCTAAATGACATTCATCAAATAATTTCCTAATGAAATGTATTAGAAGCCACTTAGAAAAAAACATATCTGTCTAATTTCCCAGAACAGACTAGAGGCTTAATTTTGTTCTCAGCTACACTGGAGTAATTCTAGAATAACTTAATTGATGACATTGAATTACTCAAATTCTCACAGCAGCATATCTGGAAGGTGAATTTGTTTGTGGGGACAACGGATTACAAGGACTCAAGGTGCAAGATTCAAGCCCCAAATATCCATCTGATTTAGTGCTGCCATCTTGCTTCCTCAGCACAGTGCTGGGGTTTGGGCAGTGGTCACTAAAAGAGATTTTTCCTGTAATTTGATGGTTGGTTGGGTATTATGTACAGATATGTAGCTACAAATACAGAGTAGCCCTGAAGTTGCTCCAAAGTACAGCAGTGCTGGGGTGGAGGACAAGTCAGTCCAAAGAGTCTCAAAAGGCTCCTTGGCAGCTGCTCTCCCAGCGGCACGAGGAGGGCACAGCTTGCAGTCCAGCCCATGTGTTAAATGAGTTCCCAATGCATTGTCATTGTTATTAGCCAGGGGTAGATGTCCGCTTAGAAGCGGACAGAAGCTTTATAATACACTGCTGTATTATAAGACCAACCTCCAGTGAAATAACATTCACAAAAAAACCCACAGAGACAAAAATTCCAAGAAAAATCATCTCTCTTCTTCCTTGTACAGAGAAAACAAAAGCTTCTATACATCATCACCAGACCAGCAGTGGTCATAGACACATTTGTTTTTTAAGGTATCAGGACATTTCCTTTTAGGAAAAATGGTTTAGATCAGTTAAAACAAAATCATGAAAGATGACTGTCAGCTGGAAAGGATAAACAGATACAGTATAGTTTCTGCTAATCTGTCTGCAAAAGGGAGTGAAAAATAATAGATATATTTAAATCTATATAGGCTTAGACGCAATCATTTTTTTTGTAGCACGATATAGTCTTTGGAGCACAATGGAAAATACTGCGAGTCCCATGTTAAAGGCAGGTTCCACAAAAGGGAGCTGACTTTGAATCCAGTCTGTCCTACATTTCATATGCACATTAGGGTCACAAAAGTCTCATTCATATATCCTGTTCCTCTATTCTTGGCCATCTCTCTCTTATAACATGACTGTATAAGCTAATATACAAAAAACTGTTTGTAAGACCTATGCCAGGATGCACTCAATGGGTCTCAAGAGACCCTTTATTGTTCATATCTTGTCCTATAGATTTGGAAGTTAAGGTCTTTGTTGTATTCATATAGGTTTTCAGTTTCAGAAGGTCTGTTAACTAAACACATTTCTAAATCTATTCTACTTCTATTTTTAGTGAACCCTAAACCTGCCATACCTCGTTTTTTCCCCACCCAGAAGTTCATCAGCTAGGTCTTCATCTTTGGAGAAGTGCAAATGTGCAAGAGCAAACTAGGAAGCATAAAAAAGTCTAATAATTTTCCATTAAGAGAGTTGATGACAGCCATGTTATGGAAACTGCTCCTTAGAACAAGGGACAGCATACTGTGTAACAGTCATGGACTGCATTTACTTGCTGGTAGTGCTAAAATGGCCAAAATCTGCAACAAATTTTGTCCACATTTGGACTGGAATAAAATGCTAAATTATTGCATAGACATAAGGCGAGAAACCAATATTATTTCCCAAAATACATTAGGTCATCAATAACTAACTTGTATTAGAGGAAATACCAGCCAAATAAGCAAGAAAAGCTAGTCTTTATCTTCTTTTTCAGAAGCAGAAGATATTCACTGCTGCAACTAGCACACAGGTTTAGACACAATGTCCTGAGGGGACTTAAGGTCTTCTTCTAACGTAGATTACAGTCTAAAACAGAGATCACCTTGTGGATGCTTTGCTTCTCTTTTAAAGCCACAGACACCATTTCTCTTCACTTTCACAATCATAAGGCTGGAGCAGCTACAACAAGAGTTCATTTGGAAGCACTTTATTAGGAAACCATGTAGGGTACTGTTACCTACTGTTTCATGCAGCCTAGCAGTTGGAAATGAGATTTTCCAGCAGCATGATACCTACCAGCTACCCGCAGCCCACCTTGCAGAACTTCTCAGATCATATGATGAAAATCCCTGGACAGGTCAGTGGTCCAAGTCGCTTCTATTATCTCCTAGATTTCTTGTCTCTCAGGCACATGCACAAGTGGAGCTCTCATTTGAAACTCCCATTTTCTCTCTGTATTAAGAGTAATAACTTCTTTTGCACATAAGAATAATAGCTTCCTTTGTACACGCAGATTATATGTCCACAAAAAAAACCCACAAACAACAGTACATCAGGGGGTTGCAATAAAGGTATATATGCAAGCTAATAGAAGCAGTCAGAGCTGGAAAAATAAGGGACACAATGAAACACTTTCTGACACAGGTGCTTGCCCAGCCAGGAACCCATTAGCACCTTGTCACAAAAGCCCCTAAGCACACAAAAATATGAATTTGGAAGTCATAAAAACCAATGGACATACACAATTAAGTGACCAATGAAAACCTGTCGTCTTCTCTCCCTCTTTGGAACATAGCCAGAAATGACTGGTGGGAAGGAACGGATAATTTGGAAATACCTCAACCTCAACTTTTAATGTTTACTAGCAGGAAAAAAGGAAAAAAACAAACAAACAAACAAACAAAAAACAACCACCAAAAAAAACCCCAACAACAACCAAAAAAACACAGGAAAAAAACCCTGAATGACACATAGCAAAGGGTAGGAGAGAGAAGAGTGGTTTGTGGCAGTATCTCCATTAATTTCATGAGATTTACAAAACCTGAAGCCTGGTAGTGACTGCTGATTTAGCAGGATCTAGGGGCAAATGTACTGAGCATCTCCTGACATTTCCATACAGAACAAGTTACAAAGCCTCTGCCAAAGAACCAACATCTCTACCTTCACAGTCTCCCACATCAGTTGTCCCAGCTTCTCCTAGCTCACTTCATCTGCTGCGGCTACAGCTACCGTTGTCTGGTTTTTGTACCTCAGTTTTCCTACTCCTCCACTTCAGTCACTCCTCAACAAATCCCGAGTCTCCCACCTTCAAATCCAAAGCTTCACCACGGCATGAAAACTACTTACGTCTTGGCTGTCAAACTTGACACGTAGTGAGCTTAAAGCTTTAGTCTAACTAAAAATACGCTCTGCCAGGTTTCTGGAGTCAAACTTCTCTGGTCATAGCTCATAATCTTTGTCTTCAATATCCATTCAAAATCTGTTTAGAAGTTGCTTATCCTTTCTAGGATTCTACCAGGAGTCCACCCATGTGTAACTCATAACATAAGCCTTTAATTATGAAAAAGAAAGAAGCCTGCATGAGAAATCAACACACCCACTCTTACCAGCACACCTCATCCCCACCCTGTTCGTCTTGATTATACATACTTAGGTGGGAAACTGTTTATTATCACCAATTATGGAGCAACTCTGTCCTCACTGCAGAACCCCATCATATTAGAGATTGCTTAAGTACTGTAAAATATGACAGTCCTTGATGTAAACAGCTTTTGGCAAGTTTGCCCTGGAGAGGATTCTCCTGGTATTTGCTGCCCAAGACACCTCTCTGGAACCCCTTTGCTGTTCACCGTACAACAAACAGGGGAAAAACCTCAAGTGAAAACATGTATCTGAAAGTAAATGTCAAACATACTTAGAAACACTTTTTGACATAGATTTTAAACTGAAAGTTGGACCAGCTCAGTGATTTTCATAGGATCAACAGTTTCTTCCCCTATGTTGTTCATTGCACAGTCACTGTGAAGCACAGAAAGACTTGGAAAACAGATCTGACAGGCACTTGGAAATAGCCCTGTTTTCAGGGCTTAAGAGAATTAAGGGCCTGACTCTTCCACTAGCAGAAATCAGAAATAAATGCAGAGAGTCACCTGACATTATGCTGCTGTAAAACACGTATGCAGCTGAGATGTTGTGCTTGCTTCAGTGGAATAACTTCAGTAACACGTGCAGATTGACATGCAAATAAACCTCTTGAAATTGCACCAAGAGAGGTGGAGAGAGAAAGACAATCTTGATTAAAATTTTTTGAAGGACACTACTATGAGGTGCTTAGTTATGATCAGCTCAACATAAATTATCATATAACCCATTTCCAACGAGAATGCAATATGAGCTAAATTTTGCACTGATTTATAGCTTTTGAAGGCTTCACTGAAAACCCTGGCTGTTTCGCAAGTCCAGGTCAGTGCAAGAATTTCAGTTTGTTTTCTTTCATTAAACACGTACGATTGTGCATTAGGGGTGGAATGTCATAGAGACAGCAAGAAAAGGACTTTAAAAAAAAAGTATCATCCCATGTAAGGAAAAGATCATTCCTGTTTGCAAATTCCTAAACCTGTGTTCAGTTTGCCCTGAATCGACTGCAACAATGACATAATTTCCAAGATGATGATGTAGATTTTGAAAAGAAATATGACAATGAAAGTTATGTCTAAAGTCTTTCTCTTATATTCACAGATGCTTGATTCCTCTTTTCAGACAAAAAGCCTCTACCTGCATCAAGTCCCCGTTTAGCTTGGCAGGCTGCAAAGAGCAGGTGGTGGCCTACCTTCGACAGCAATGAAAAATGCATTTTTCTTTTCCTTTTCTAACCTGCTTCAGAGACACTGTGAAATCTCCTGCTAAAAATCCCATAGACTCTAGCAGAGTCCACGTTCTGGTCACAGTTGCAGCGTATAGCCAGAGAAACAGCAGAAATGTTGATTTATTTGTATTAGTGTAAATGAGACCAGAGGCAGAGCTGAGACTATGACAAGACTAGCAACTTGCAAAATTGATTATTAAAAGGCTATCCTGTACAAAACAACAGTCACACCTGGGGATTTGGATTTTTGAAGGTACTTGGGTACTTGTCTGTAGGTTTGGGGTTTTTTTAATTATTATTACACGTCATTAATCTGTTCAGACATTATCTCCCTTTAATTTTGCTTGTTGCTTTTAATAGTGTATTTCAACATATCGGCAAAGTATCTCTCTTCTTTCGTATTAGCTCCACTCACGCAACCCTTAGAGCTCAAAGACTTGCGTGATTAATAGCTCTGCCAGCAATTCCTATTTAAAAACTATTCCTATTTTATCTTTTTACCCTGTCCCTGATTTTCCTCTATTCTCTGTGCAGAATACCCACTGCCAGCATCTTCATGCAACCCAAAACTTTGCAACTTTATTCTCACTATTCCTTTTCTACTTTAAGAAGACCCTGTCGATTTTGTTTGACTAGATAATAACCAAGCAACTTAAAAGCACAATCCTACAAGTAGCTGAGTGCCCATTACTGATGTTAGCTGAAAGCAGTAATTTAGCCCCTTTGAAAGAGCTCAGTACCTTGCAGGATGGTATCAGTGTGTTTCAGCTTGCTAAGCTATGATTTGCCCGTGCCCCTGTTTCTCGCTTGGAAGTCAGCATTACCTTCTAGTCATGGATTTCAAGAAAACAGAGAAAGGCATTTAAACAAGATCACACAGGATCTGTCACCGAGCAGGCAATGCAGGTTCCTTATTGCAAGCCTCCCAAGTGAGCACTGGAAGTGTAAGTTATATTCTCAAAATTATTCTGTCATCCCCATGACAATTTAATTATTTTATTTTTTTTATCTAGTGCTTCTCAACTCTCTTTAGGTAGCCATGTCTCCTCAATATCTCATTCAGGTGTAGCATGGAAAAGTCTAACAACCCTGGGCTGGCAGCCAAGCTTGCCTGTGACTGACGCTCGCTTAACTGAGCAAAGATTTGCTCTGCTCCAAGCAGGAACCTGACTACACAAGGACCAGCAGTGACAGCGAGGGTGCAGGCTTGCATCCTAACAACGCCGTTTCCAGCTTGTGCTCAGGCAAGTGGAACCAGCACTTAAGCTGAATGCTAAAAGGCTTCAATCTTCTGCTTCTTTCCAATTCACCTCCTGTATAAACCCAGGACTTTTTAGTAAGAGCGGCACATTAGGGTAGTTACATCGCTAATCCGGGCATAATTTTAAGCTCAATGAAAGGCGATTTAAATGTCGAAGGAGGAGGAAAGCAAAGGGAGGCACAGAAGAGAAGAGGTGGAGAGGAATGAATTGCTTAGAATACATTTTTTAAAATGTATTCTTGCCAGTAAATGATAGAAATAAATCAGCAGTATGAAGTCACTGGTAGCTGGATTTAAAACAGAGTTTATGACCATTTGCTAAGGGGCCAACATAAAGCATAAGCAAAAACTAATAAAAATACAGCTTCCACGAGCAATGATAATGTTAATCTGTTGGAACAGATTCTTTGATTTAAATGAAATTACACTTCTCCAAACATAGACTACAGGCGAATTTAACAAAATCTCTGCCCCAAAGGTTTTACTGTCTAACCAGTCAACGACCTGGGAGGGTAACAGAAACAAAAATGTGTAAGTGAAGTCTGTGCCCAACAGAAATATGTGGATATCTAAATCTCCTTGCCTCACTTGAAATAAAGAAAATCTCATTTTCCATGGAGAGCAACTGAAGAATTACAGCTTTTGTGTAAGCAATCCCACGATTATTAACAATTGCCCCCCCAGTCTCTCTCCCTCTCTTTTTTTTTTTTTTTTAAAACACCGAAGATACTTTTTGTTGAATAGAAGTAATTAAAAGTGCTCCAAATGCACCAAAATGCTCTGGTGGTACTTCAACTTGAACCTAGGTGGAATAGAGAGCTGTAGAAGAGAAGTCAGAGTTGGTCTCATGCATATGATTTCATCAACATCCACACAGTTTTGGAATCTAGTCTCTAATGCTTTTCAGTCTTGAAGGTCAAGTTGCTAATTATGACCCCATTTAGCAAACTTACTAGCAATGTATTGGTCAAAGAACACACCTTTTACGTATCCAGTGGCCTGATGTTGGGTTTGATGTGCAAGAAACAGCGTACCAAGCTGTGAACAGCAATGAAGTTAGCCTAGCCTGTGGACTGAGATAACCCCTTAAACTTTTCATCTCTTAAAACTTTGGTTTACATTTCAATGAGGTGACAAGCAAAATCCATTTGGTCATGTCAATCTACAGATGACATAGCCTGATCATAAAAATCATCACAGAAGTAAGTACAATTGGTAATCTCAATAGCAGGCAAAGATGCTCTAAATTAGAAACGTGTGGGTGAGTTATGCATCTCTACTATCTGTCTTCAGTAATCCATCTGCTAAGTATTTTCTTTAATACGTTTTTCTTAAGCAAATATAAAAGTGAAAATAAAAATAGCCCCACTAAGGTATACTAAGAAATAAACATTAATGGGAAAAGCGAGTGGAAGTGAAGCCTTCTCAAAGAAAGGCTTTACAGTCTACAAATATTTAAGAGATCCTGGAGCCAGATCTCTGCTTCATCTTTCAGGAGATAGAAAACCAAAGATCACTGAAAACTTTGGCACCATTAATACTGAAATGGCTTTTCCCCCCCCCCGCTTCCTTTCTCTGGGATTTTTCGAACCTGGATCTTATAATTGAAAGACAGTGGATTAAGCATAACACATCAAACCACTGTTAACACCCAGTCTCCCGCAAGGCTGAATCCTAACAACTCTTTTCTGCCTACAGTATGTGCAAGCAAGTGGAACCACCACATGCACTGCATGCTAAAGGCCACAGCCTTTGTCTTCTCCAAGTTCTGTCTATTTCAGAGGCTAACATGCTGCAATTAGTCTAATTAATGTGAAACAATGAGCTGTGTTACCACTTATCAAATTGATTGTTCCCCTATCAAAACAAAACAGGCTGGCTTTTTGATGTAATTTCAAGAGATGATTTGAAATGTCATGTTGCTGCAAGCCAATTACCTTATGACTGGAGTCACGGTCAACAGAATACATAATTAGCACGAGTTTGGGAAGGCTGCTTACTGCTAGTATGCTAATTAACTGTCTTTTGTCATAAAACAAAAAGGTTGTAGCTAGGGTTGTGAAATAGGTCTTTTTTATTTACATTTCTTTGTGCTTATCAATGTGAGGCATGACAATGCAAAAGAATGGAAAATTTTAATTCCACTACTTCAGATTAATACTGAGCCGCAAGGTCAGGCACGGTGCTGGACTACAAGCAACGTTCAAACTCTTCTGTGTGCGACACGCAGGCTGCACCCTCTGCCCGGAGCGTAGTAAAATTAAGCACCGAGCGAATCTCATACCAAAGAGCCACTGAGTAGCACCTATGAAACAAATGACAGCACTGGATGGGTACCAGATGCTCCTTTCCAGAAAGGAGGAGAGCACCTGTGATAGCCCGAGCATGCTGGGTGCCGTCCTGCCAACCCCAAACTGCTCCACCACACCTCTTCAAAAGCATCCTCCACAAAAGCCTAAACTACAAACAAATGACATTATTACTTCTGCTTCAGCTTGGTGCTCAAAGAACGCTTAATGAGGGCGTGCGGGATAGCAATCGAACCCTGCTTGTGAGTAAAAAGCTTCATAACTCAGCTGCTGCCACCTCCTCTCCATTGCCTCATTTGTGTGATAAATTTTGTATTCCTCAGGCATTTGTTAAAGAGCTGATCCTGCACCGCGCTGGGTGCCCTCTATACCTATAGGTTTTGGGGGAAGCTGAGGAGCTCATTACCTTGCAGGATAAAGATCTACCAGAAAGAATCCAAACTTAAAAGGCGGCTGTCAGCGGCTCCTGCTCTGCCCTCTCTCATCCCGGCACTGCTCCATGCTCTGCGATGCTGTCACACAAGGGTAACAGAGGGCAGAAATCAGCTTAGTGAATCATTGCTAATTCCTACCAATTTAAATTCTGGTTTTCTTTTTCCTGCCTGTAATTCAGCACTTTATCTAAGGTTTTGCTTGGCCTGAGCAACTCTCGAGAACAAGGTCTGGAATCGCTGGAAGTTTTAATGACGTTTCACTAACAGCTGCTGACTTACAAATCCTCCTATTTGTCGTAAAAACGATTTTGTTTCTTTGTGCATGCTTGGTTTGATGAGAGATAATTCTCATGCTTCCTGATAGCCCTTAAAAGCAAGAGAAACATGTAAATCGCTCTCCTATACAAAGGAGAAATTAAGTGTTCAAATCCTAGATCAAAAAGTTGTCAAGATTGCCTTTTCTGAAGACTTCGTTTAAATTCAAACCCAGTCTACTCCAGGTTCGCACGAAGAATCACAAAGTTTCAAGTCCAGAAATGACATAGAGTGGATCACCTTTAAAATCATGGTATGAGATCATTAGGCATTCCTAAGTTATTTTCCTGATTTCTCTCTTCCAATCTCAGCCAAACTCAAGGTGTAATAAAATTAGGTATGCATGCAGGAAGGCTAAATTTTTATCTTAAAAGATGAAACCTATAACAAACAGGAAAACACTCATTTCTTCTGGTGCTGTCATTTACTAGAATCAACATCATCCTTCCTGTCTTTATTCAGCAGAGAAAACAAAGCTAATCCCAATTTCTAAAGAGCTGGCTAATAAAGGAGTCAAGGGATCATTAGTCTAATTAACTCATTCCTGTTTTCAGTTTACATTTCATTATGCTATTACACTCTTTGAAATGTCAATTTTTAAATACCATAGAAAACTGTTTAACATATAGACATTATGTTCAACAAATCTAGGGACATATAGAACAGTTACTCAATATTAGTAAATTAATAGTATCCAGGTACGCAACTAAACATCTCCCAGCTAAAGCATTATTGTAAATGCCATTTATTGATACAAAAATCAGGGAAATATTTCAGTAACACTTGGCCCCTTACTTTACAGTGGTGCTTTTGCTACCTGAGTATTTCATAACGCTCAGGTAGATGTCTTTGCATCCACTTTTGGTAATCAGATCATTTTATTCTGAACAAAAATAAATCAGGATACTAAGCTACAACTTCCTGTCAAGTTTTTTCTTTTTTTTCTTCTTTTTATATTAAGCTATAGAAAGACACCCAATAATGAGTCACTTACTGTACTTTAAGTCAATTTTTAAATTGATTTAATGAGTCATTGAGTCATTTACTGTCTTTTAAGTCAATTCTTAAATAAATGCAACTTCTGTAAAATTGATGGTAACTTCTGTAACCAGCTGTTTGGAAACAATCAACCTGAGTTAACAGTGCAGGCTTGTACTGGTGAACTTCTACAGACAAGTACAAATTTTATAAAACAATTAAATTCCTGGTATAGATGAAATATTATATAATAATACATGTGCACACACAAAAGCAAATAGGAAGAGAGAAAGCCTGTAGGCACACACACACACATTTGCCTTTGTGCACCTCCAAACATCTCGCACGCACTGGCTACCTACTTGCTGGGCTGCAAACAGCTTTTGCTTAGCATTTAATCCAGTAAATCACTAAACGCGCGTAACACTACACATGACTTGTCCCCTGAGCATCTCTTGGATTATTCACATGTTTAAATTAGATGTATAACACAAACTGCTGGACCACAGCCTGAAGTACGGAGACATTTTGCCAATGTGCTGCTTTGTCGTGAAATGTCTGCAGGAGTTTGGGATACCCCAGCAATTAAGATGGGCACAACTGGCACTATCTCCTTGGTATCCTCTTTTCCAAACGCCCTATGATGAGATGCCCCCTCCACCTGCCTGGGTCTCCTCCAAAGACGCCTTTTCTCCCACGAATTTGCACAGTACATACACCAACTGTCATCTCAGTAGTTGACAGAATCAGGCTATATGTGCCAGAGTACACCCGTAATGTTCTCCCAGTGAAAGTGTCAGACATCGTGATTCCTTTGTATGTATTTTAAGGGATGCTAATGATTGCTTGCGCTGACTCCAACTCATAGGCAAAATGAAGACAGACATATTGAAACAGGAATGAAGCATGACAGCAGCTCTTACATAAATATGATCCAGGCATCAATTATATCTGCTACAGCGTGGACCCAGTTATTAGTCATGCTGGATAATAGGTAAAGAGATCTGATCCTTATGTACGTATGAGTCTTTTCTTGCGTGTCCAAGATTCACTGAACCACTTTTTAAAACTTTCTGATGTCATCTGGCCCTTGCCTACAGCAAAAAGCTTACTAGTTAATTCCCTGCTTATTTCAATTGTGACAGTGCACTAACGTAAGTTTAGCTCTTCTGTGCTATAGATGCTACAGAAACGAAGAAAATTTTCTTTTAATATCCACCTGTCCCATCTATCACAGGAAGAGAAGTCCTTGCCAATCCCTAGCAAACAGAAGGTGTGACTACATACCCCACTGGCTGAAGGAAACCACGCAGCTACTCACGATCAGTGTTTTTGTGTAGCTGTCCTTGCATTTTGGGAGGGAAGAGGGTTAAGCTTTAGGCACCCAAATTTGAAAAGTTTGTCTGGGAATATGAGCTTACATTAGAAATCTCTTACCTGGTGAGACACATGACTCCACCTCAGGATGAGATATATATTAAGAGATATTTATTCAAAATTTGAAATTGAGGGGAAATCTGAACAGTGGCAACCATTCACGAGCAACCATATGTTATGAAATCTGTGCAACGTGTTTCTGGGATAATAGTACAGGAACCCCAGATCTGCAGGGAGCAGAGAGGACAATACCATTCTGCTTTTTGTCACCAGCAATAATACACTTGAGGAAAAGTGCCTTTAAAAAGATGTAAAGGAGGACCGTGAGTGCAGTACATGGATTATTTTTAATGGCTTAACAAGGATTAAACCACATCCATTAAGTAATGTATTTTGAGAAGGCTAATGAAAGAAATAACATACCTATCTGTTAAAAACATAATACATATATCTTTAACATCAGTTCTGCTTTAGGAGGACGGAATCCAGATAGAAACTGTGGCTAACAAGGTACCTGATAATGCTCCCGCAAATAAGAGGTGAGCATTAGCTCTCATTAATTCATGTTCTTAGTGTTTTTCAGCATCACGGGCTGACCCGATGTGATGTAACACGATGTGGCATGCCAGAATGCATCACAACGTGTTCGGAATCGTAAAAGCAAACAAACCCTCAACAACTAAACTTCCCTGCAGCCCCTGGTATGGAGTTCGGCATTCCTGATCAGACACTGTCTTAGCTTTATTATCAATGTGTTATACCTCCCGTTGGTTGTTCAATGAGTATTTTCTCTCGTCTGTTTTCTAAACCAGCCAAAGCAGGTCAATGCATCTTCATTTAAAAACAAAAGCACAGAATGCTGCTTAAAGCTTTGACTTACTGGGGTCTTTTATTTTCTTTCCCTCCATGTGTTTCTACTTGTTATCACCCAAATCTAGCACTACCAAGAGAAGACCAAAGTGATTAGGAGATACACATTGTTATTTTCGCAAATCCCTTAAAAAAAAAAAAATTATTTGGACTTGAAACAAGCCTGAAATATTAGAGCAAGAGCAAGTACAAAAGCAGGAGCTATGGCACCGTACGCCCTGTCTAACAAGGTGTTGAGCACCGAAGCCCAGGGGACTCCTGGTGCTCTCGCTGTGAAGATTAGACAAGAGCACTCGCACAGGACACAGCAGGAATATGAAGGGACATGAAGTGAGCAATCCCAGCAGACAGCCTGTTGAAATGTCAGTCAGGCACTCTGCCTCCACCACCTTTCACAGAGCTAAACATCTCTTTATGTCAGAACAAATTGGGCAATCCTCAAATCTTTTTTTCCTCTCCCCTGACTTCAATGCGACGACGAGCGCCGGGAAGGAGAGCGGGAGGAGAGCGGGAGGGAGCGCGCACAGACAGTTCAGTTCAGTTCAGTTCACATGAAAGCGCCCTGACACGCTACAAGACTGAATACTGATATTGGCAACTCTTACAATCTTATCAGAGAGGCAGGAGCAGCAGCAGCCGGCGTGCTACAGACCTTCCCCCTTTCCAATTACGCTGGGTGGCTGTTCCTTTCCCAAGCATCCCGCAATGTCCTTTGAAAATAAACTCCTGGGCTTGATCAAAGGCCACAAAAGCAAACATGTCATTTCCTTATTTACAAGCATATTTACTTTTGTCCTCTTTTTCTTATTTCTACTCCTACCTTCCCTCATTAGTCCAATAAGGAGGTCTAATTTTAACCGGCGTCTAGCACAGTGCTCAAATGGAGACCGGTGAGTGACCGCAATCTTATTGTAAACAACTTGGTTTAACTTGCAAAATTCTGTACAGTGTGTTTGGCTGGGGTTTTTTGACCACAAAAACATACACAGAAGTTATTTTTGCAGCTTAACAATAACAAAGAAACCTTTCCACTGACTTCTGTGAATATTAGAGAGGTCTTAGTATGATTGTATAGAGATTCAAGAATTACTTTGATTGATTTTTCTTTTATTTGATTCAACACATGAAACATTGCCTTAAAAATGATTAGACAATTTTCATTCTTCTAAAAAAAAAAATTAAAAAAAAAAGGCAGCATCCAAGGAAAATAGAAAACTTAACCCAGTCAAGATGAAGAACTCTGTGAAATCACTGGAACATCTGCCTCCAAGAACAGCAAGATTAAGCTGCTAGTCCACCTTTAGGTTATAAAGGTGCTGAATAATAAAATTTCTTGTAAAATAAGTATCTATTCTAAAAAAACCCCAAACAACACCCCCCACACACACCCCAAACACCATCAAAAATCCCAACAAAAAAAATCTGTGGTTTTAAAAAATGCAAAGTGAATATTCAATAAGAAAATATAATTAATTGGTCACTGTCATGCCTGGCTACCTATTCTTTAGATCACAGGTTTATTGCAAGCATGATCATATGTACCAAATGATCAATTTCTAAGACTTTATTCTGGATAATATTTTCTAAAAGTTGCCTAAAAGTTCTCATATTAATTGATTATAGTTAAAGATCAGATGCATTACATTACAATTTCAAGTTTCTATTTATGACATTCAGGTTGGTAAATGTCTATGTGTATGGCGCAGACATTACCAGACCATTTACTGCCCATTACCGCAAAGAAAAGAAGCCCATACTAGAATAAACTGTGCAGCATTTCTGGCATTTGTTAAAGGAAGAAAGCTTTGTAAGAAAAAAGAAATACCACTGATTTTTACAGGTGTTTAATAAAGATAAGCTGAAAAAAGGGTTCCTATTTTAAGCTTGGTGATAGCTAAAAATGCATTCAAATACGTTCAAAAGCAAACTGAAGTCTCCTAAAAATGGCTGTTTAAAAGTATTCAAGAAAACAGTAAAAATGCAAATAATATTTGTCACATTATTGTAGGATATGGGACAAAAATGCTCATAAATTCAAAGAACCCTGCTGAGGCAAACTGCATTTCATTTAAATATGACATTATTTGGGAGTCATTAAAACAGGAATAATGTTTATCGTTGCACTGTAAAGGTTACTGTGAGAAAGCAGCAAAAGTTTGCCCGTAGTAGAGTGAGTGGTGTAAGGAACTGTGAGCATAACACCCTTAATTTTAGTTGTTGTAGCTGTGCCATGGGAAATAAAAAGACTTAATGTAAGTGATAATTCACTACTGTAGAAATACTACAGTAAAAATAATGAGGAAGCACCAGTATTTTCAAGAATCCTGGTCCAATATTCTAATGTCCTCCATATAAATTACAATGAGACAGATTTAAAAAAATAATTAAAAGGGTGCCAATAGTGACTGCTGACTTTCCACTCAGAAATGTGTTCAATCCTGAGAAACAAGAAGAAAGCATACAGTGCCTTGTGGTTGCTACAAAATATATACAACTGCTCTCGTCCTTCCATTCAAACATCTTTCCTGATTTTTTTTTTTTAATATGGAAATATAAACCCACCTAATGGGACCTTTAGGCTACACAGAAGTGGGCTAATATGTTGGTTTTAATACAAAGAGCCTAACTCTCACAATTAAAAGCATCTAACCTTGCTGAAGAGACATGTTTTCTAGCTATAGCCATGAAGAACCTTCTGCAACTTGAGTTGAAAAGCTTTCATTTACATAGACTTGAATAAGTCTGTCTACACTCACTTCTAAAAACATAGTGAAATAATGCTAAAAGACCCCCAAAAACTCCGGAGTTGCCATTTTGAACCTCAAACTGTTCCCTGCAGTCAATCAGCAGCATTAATTGCTGGTTATTTGTACATGGAAATCAAGATGTAGATGCATGCAGAGGCCTTGATTATGCAGACATTTAGTCAGTGGCTTGACTATTGTGAGTAGTTTTTGGAGAAGCAATCAAATTAAGCATCCCATTAAACATCTGATGTAGGTAAATCAGCTTCCAGGTCTTAAAATTTGATCCATCTTGCTTTCCTCCATCTATTAGATTCATTTGTATTTGTAAAAATCAATCTCGCGCTTGCCTTAGTCTTACCTTAATTCTGTCAGTGAATTTAAATGCATCACATACAGCACTTTTATGTAGTTTAAATTCAGCTATGAAGACCCATTATGGTTCTGAGTTACAATAATTCTGCATCGCACCCTGCTAAATGGTGGCTCACCTGGAAGTGATGCCAGTCACCTGGACTGTCCATAAACTGGTCTCTCTTCCAACCCACGTTGTGTCTGTTCCCTTCCGTTATGTATTGAGCCGTGCAGTCCGAGGGGACGGGGAAAGGGGCTGGGATGTTAGACTGACTCTTACTAACAAGGCAAAAGTCCCTCAGACATGCACGCGTTGCTCCCCGAGTCAGCGCTGCTGACACCACCTTTGTCAGCAGCTATGGCCGAGCAGGGTTTTGGGGAGGACCCAGCAAAATGCTCGCCACCCAGGCACAGTTCTCACCTAGCGCCTTTGTTCAGAGCTCAGCATTACTACTATTCAAAATATGTTTCTACTAAATGTCTGGGGTTTTGGTGGTAGTACAACCTGTACCACGATATTTTCCCACCTCTCAGACAAAACGTGCGGCCTTTCCTGAAGCTGTTCTGAACAGAAACCGGAATAACGCCAGCAGGCTTTTGCTGAAGACCTCCACAACTGGCCCAATCTGCATTGCACCACATGGTATGCCGTCTACCAAAATCTTCACGTGGCCTACACCAATTTGTATTCACGTTATTTTCTTTGAGCTTGAAATTGATTTGTGATGTTCTTTCTCTCTGAAGGCTCACAATTTACATAATTTGCCATTATTCCAGCATCACACACTACTCCACTTCGTGGTCTAAATTCTTTGCCACGGAAACGGTCAGGCGTGAGCTTAACTTTAAGCACAAGAGGTCCTATGAGACATCTCTGCTACTGCTCACATGCTATACTTAAGTGTACGCTTATTTACTTTGTCGTGTGATAGCCTATACCTAACATAGCTTCTTGGAGCTATTAAAAGTGGACGCACAATAACTGCAAGCAGAATTGGGCTTATTGTCTCCACAGATTTGTGGTAATATACCAGCGTCTCAAGACATCACTTCATTTTCATAACAAGGAGGAGATTTAATTTCTGCGGATTTGTGTAAAAAGCAATTTGGAAACTTTGCAACAATGATATTGCTTCCCATAAATGCCAAATTGGTAAAAACATCATAAGAGGCAAACACAGCACATTCACAATATAATTTTTTCTATCTTAAGTACCAGCATTATTCAAAGACATTATACCGCTAAGTATCCAAATAATTCATTCATTTTAAGGATCGAAAGCATAATATTATTTTGTTAAATTAAGCTCTCTCTTTTCCAAATCCCTCTTTTCCACTTAAACTGAGGCAATAAAGGCATCTCAAAACACGTCTGTGCATCAGGCTTTTATTTTCGGTTTTCAGGGTTTGTTCTGCTCTGGTTGGGGTGTGCGCTTGCCCTCTTGCCAAGTACCAAATCACTTATTTTTGCAATTCCCTGCTTTGGATCATAAATAGAGCCTCAAGTATCATAATCTCATTCCCACCTTCCATTGCTGGCAGGAAGGAGGAGGTTGGCGAGGGAAAACGTGGCTTACCTTTAACTTACTGCACCGCTGTAATACAGTATGTCCAGTTAAAAAGAAATTTTAATAACTGAAAGTGACTGTTTAAAATTATAGCAAAGATCAACAATTCTGACTATGGTAGGTTGGGGGCAGGGGGGCCACACAGCCCGGTTTTAAGCGCACCCTATTAATTGATGAACATCAGGACTTTGTGGTCATTTAACACTCCCTATAAATGAAGACTTGATAACAGTTATTGATCTCAGTTTTCCTGGAAGAGGATCCCTGGGCTCAGCAGTGAGCAGTTTTGCTTCTCTCAGTTCATAAATACAAGAATAGAGCTATTGCTCAAATGCCACCCTAACTGCTGAAAATGAAATAAAAGTAAAATTTCAGTACAGTGTGGAAGCAATACAGGTGTATTTCCACAGGGGTTTTTTTGAGTAGATAGCCCAAGGTTAATATAATCTCAAATTTCCTTATGGGAAATGCAGAATTGCCACAGCTGACCCCAGCTATCGTTTGAAAATATTTTCTTAGTGAATGTCTACTCAAACCATATAAGTATATAAGTTACTGTTTTTATTTATTGGTCTTGCTTGTGTTACCATGGAACTTGGATACCTCTGAACATTAATGAATTCAGCCTAACAACACACAAGATGTGTCACAAGAGGAAATAATGAAACTGAACTGGAAACAGCTATTGTCTCTCCCATCTTACTTGTTTGTCATTCAAAACTTCCCCCCTATTTTCCTTCTTTCTAGCTTTTTCGCCCTAAACCTGTGCTATTGGCTGATCAAATCAAAAGCCGATTTCTAAAACTTTCTGTGATGCTGCCAGAAGCGCCTACATCACTGATAATACATTATCACACGATTTAAACCGAGAAAATTAATCCCCTCTCTCTCTTTCCATCTCCCCTTCCCCAAAATCAGAAAAACAATCTCTACATCTCCTGACCCCCAGTTCAGATTAAACCCGGACGTCGAAGAAGAGACCTAGAAAGAGGTGCACATCCCTTCCAGCGCAGGTTTAAGGAGATGCTACGCAAGTAGATGAACTGTTGAACTCAGTCCTCTGTCTTAAAAATACATTTCATTGGGATCGTTAATGCACGATGTAAGTACCCAAAAGATGTAACAGAATTCTGAAAAATGAATTAAGGACGTATTGCCATCTCCAGCAAAATAATAAAAGTAGGGAGATTAAGAGGCAAGCATATCTTTTCGAATTGTAAAATAGGTTTATAGGTCTCCTAATAACAACTTTTACTCAAACCTTACATAAATAGGCTTATATGATACAAATATTATGTGGGCTATGTGGAAACTACAAGGTCCCTAATCATGTTTAGGGATTACTTGACAGAACAGAGACATTTCATTCCTATTGGACCTAGGGATTACAGCAAAGAAACATCTAATATTCCATTTTTTAATTTCATGCATTTTTTATTTACCTTTAATGATGCTGTATATATTCATCATCCTGAAATATTAAAACAGTATGAAAAAAGTAATAAATTGGTGGAAAATTTAGGGAATGGGAATGCAACAGCACGCAAATCATACACTATCAAGTGCTTGATACACATTTAAAATTACTGCCTAGTACAGCAAAGCCAAATTCCTGGCAGATTTCTGAAGCGCAAAGTCACAATAAGAAGATCAGCAGAACAGACTGAAATAATAGAATATTCATCCCCCTAATCCATATGCAATTCTTTAGGGCTTTTTTTTAACAATGCATATGAGGTCTGACTGTATTCAGGATTTAAATAAGTTGTCTCTCTCTCACACACACTCAATATTTTTGTTAAAAAAAAGTATATACAGTTATCATTTCTGCTCTACTGCACCCACATTGACAAGGTTAGCACATCTCCTCACACCTCAGATGAAACAATAGCATTTTAAACAACAAAAGTGTTAAAAGAAATACATTTATTCATACCATTGAAACCTCCTGCAACAGCTTTGTTGGAAGGAGGGGGGCCAGTTTGCCTGGGAAAGGGATTTTTTTTTTTCTTTAATTTTTTTTTAACCCTTTCCTACTTCATTCTAAATAATTACTGGTTAATTTAAAGCAGTTCCACGTTTAGTTATTGGCAATAAAATTTTGAAACGAGTATTAAATCTTTGAGATCATGCATTTCTCTCTAGACAGATGTAATTTTAGATCTAGTATTGTATAAAGGGACAGAGACCTAGAGATGAATAAATCATCACTCAAAAGACAGATGCTGATGATAATAATGGTACATGTAGAAAATGTGCGTGAGGATGGGTGATGGGGAGGTGTAGTATAAAACTTCCATTGCCATGCATGAGATTACTGAATTACTTTCAAGTAGTGCAAAGCCACAACTGAGTTACAGATGTTCCTCCAAACAGGAGTATGAAGAAATTCATGCCATATCATACAGACATACAAAGCCTGATCTTGAGATCAAGTGGGTTTTACACAGGTTTAACTCTATGATTAAGCTGCAGAATATCAATGCCACAGACGGGTTAGATATAAAATGAATGTACCCAATCATAAGACATTTGCAACAGTAATATACATGTGGACTTGCTAAATAAAGGTGCCTATATGTGATAATTACGGTGGCCACATGCAGAAAGCAGCTTTCACAACCATCACGACAGTTCTTGTCACAACTCTGTTAGTGGGGCGAAGGAGTGCTAGGACAGGTGATGGTACACGGAAAGCCATCTGGTAAGTGAGAAAGAGCAGCCACATCCTGTCGAAACCTGAATATCCAAATGTAGCTACATGCTATTTGTAGTAACAGGTCTCATGAGGAATCACCCAGGGTGTAGATTGCTGCCGAGCATTTACCAGGACTTTGGGTTTCTACCTGGTGAGGGACATGCTGATCCAACCCCCTTCAAATCATGCTCATATGTTGTTAGCCAAACTGTAATATCAGTTGACATTGCTATTTAAATTGCAAGGTTACTGTTTTAATTGGATATGGACTAAACAAGCAATCTAAAACACATTTAATGAAAGATTTTCTTTTTGGTAAGAACCTGCGGAGATTTATGTAGCCAAGACACCAGTACCTGCCCATATTGTGATGCTCATCTATTGACACAGAGTCCAAACTTATTGGTGCTTATTGCTTACAGGTATCTAAGTATTATTGATAGATTGGGGGGGAAAAAAGTCATAACCATACTGAAATCAGAAGGAACAGTCCAGCAACAACGGGGATAGAATACATCCATCAAGTTTGTATATTTTGCAGGCATATAAGCAAAAGAATGAGCATTCTTAGAAAGTATTTGATCTGTACTAGTAAGAAAGGTGTTAAGTTGTATAAGGAAATAAAAGATAAACATCAAACTTCTGCTAGAAAACATGATGAATAAACAGGCACTATTAATGCACACTAAACTTTGGAGAGAAAGCCTGACCCATGCCCTGCAGAGCTGCATTGGACCAAATCTGAATCTGAAAGGCACAGGTGGCAGCAGCTTTGCTGCAAACATACCACGGTTTTAAAAGACAGGGCAATTAAGTAAAAGTACAAGGTATAGTTTCATTTTGGGAGGAGAGAAAAAAAAGGCTATAGAAGGAAGCAGGAGTTCATTAAAGAGGAATAAAGAGCACCCAGTGAAATTAGGGTGCCTGAAATGCATTAGTGCTACTCTTCCTTCTGCTATCCTGTATTTTACAGGACTTAGCTCATGCCTATATGAGTGTTTATTTTAGTGAAGATAACAACTGTTTGTAACAGAGAAGGCTAGAAAACAACAGGAAAGCTTGTGCCCAAATTTCAATACTTTGTTCCAAAGCACAGAGCTACTAAAGCTTTTCTACAAGTCTTTGTAAATACGGTAAACACTTTTTAATGCGCGCAAGGAATATTTTGTTTCCTTGTTTCCATTCAGAGGAACGGTTCAACTTTTCTTTAGAAAATTTCTAAGCAAGCAACGTGAGACATATTTGGAATATGAAAGTTTAATCCTACTCATTAAAACATGACAAACTTATAATTAATTGAGAATGGAGTCAATAATGAGAACATCCTTCAATGTAATGATGTTGGTACTATCAGCTTGTAATACGGGAATATGTTATAGAAAGTGAAGTATAATATGGAAAATTACAAGTCAGTTTAAAAAAAAGAACAGTCTGAAAGTTTTTCCTTGGGTCCAATCTTTAAAACACAAATTTTAAATCCTCAAAAGTTACATTTTCCCAGTCATCAAATGAGATAATATATTACGTTGTTTTCCTGTGATGAGGAATAATTCAAGGTCTTACATTGCCTGATTAATCTCACAACCAATATTTAGAAAAGGTTTCTCTTTGAGCTAATCAAACTTGACAAAAGCAATCTTCAAACTATGCCACATTCACCAATTTGTAAGATATATCAAACTTGTGTTTTATTAAATGCAGTTTAAATTAGCAACAGCTCTAAATCCACCTGCTTATGACACCCCCTGAATCTCACAGACAGTACATGAGGTAGGCAAAAATAAAAATCCGTGCAGCTCAAAATTATTAGGACAAACTTTTTTTTTTTAAAACGAAGGATGCCATTTTAGTTTTAAGATAGCACCCAGCTACAACCCTATTGCTTATTTTACGTTGCATTTTGAGGGGGGTAGTTGCTGATGGTATTCAGTTACTTTTTCTTCTGGAGCTAACTGCCTTGACCTTACTGGATAACATATATCCAGTGATTCCTCCAAATAATGCTTACTTCTTTATACATATGAAAGAGGGTGACTTTCAATATACAATTTTACAACATTCCTAGGCTTTCAGTATCACAACAGTATCATTAGGTTAAAGGACATTACTCCAGAAGAGCAATGTTGGGATGGTACAGCTGTTACCACGAGGACAACTGACAGGGAAGCACTGCAACACTGGTAGGGAACACTGTGGGGAAGCATGTAAATACCATCCCAATCTTCACCTTCACTACCAATTAGCATTGGTAGTTTCCCTTCTTTCTGTGAGTGGTCATACGTGTGTGAACAGGATTTTCCCATGGTTTAAGAATGTGTTTAAATTTGGTTGCCTGACTCTCAGCACTAAGAGATTCCTGAGTTAGGATAGCTGAGTAAGAAGAAGAAAAACAGGGGAGAGAGATAAGTATTAATTCTCTACTGCAAATATTCCAAAAGGAAATCAGATTTCCAGCTTATTCTTCCTCTCAAGTCACACTTAAGTTCTGGATAAGTAAGTTTCTGAGCTACTGACTCCCCTCTATTTCCTCACGGTTGTGCACGACAGAGAAACCGTGTTTCAACATAGGCAATGTCTATGATCGAATAATATAATACAATACTCCATGAACAAAGTCTCACATTTATTAGAAGTTGCTAGTACAAATCTTTTTCAGACCCAAGGAAGGATATCCAAATATTGGGTAACACACTCTGACTGGGAAGACTATCAGTGAGTTTCTCTATTTGTTTATATAAATGGGCCAATGCTTTTTGAAGCACTTCAGAGCACTTAACTAAAGCAAACAAGCACTTGAACTTTAAATATCTAGCAAGAGAAGCTATTGACAAGTATGACTTTACTTAGTAAATCCTAATATCTTTGCGACCTTTCATTCATACAATCTCTTCATGAAGAGAAGCACCAGGCTCTTAGCTCAACTTCAGCTCTATGCAAGATACAGAGTGAGAGGGGTGAGCAATTGCCTAGCCTCCTTTTATTTCTTTTTGTTAAAGCACACTGCTTTATTTTTTCCTATATGGGGATCCCAGGCCCACAGTAGTCTTTAGAAAGCAGTTCCTGACTTTGAAATCTTATTCTCTCTCTTATTTGGCCTTCATAGTAGGATTTTTCCATTTTATGAACCTCCTTTCCAACTCCTTGCTATCCATGGGCAGCTAAGCTTTGATTTGGGAATATAATGTTTACCAAACACCAACCTATTAATTCCCAACAGGTGAATAATGCTGTGGGAATAGCTTGCTACGCTCAGAAAAAGGGTGTCTTTGGTAAGTAGTCTTGTAACAGTGCTAGCATCGTGCGTCTTTTAGGTCTTCATACTTACCATACACTCCCTAGCTACTGCATTATATACAATTACACCGGTTATTTCCTGACCTAGATTGATGTGATCCGATTCACGTATACCTTTCTGAGAAATCAGCATCCAGATGAATAATCTGAAAGATTATTCTGTAGCTTTGGACAGGATATTTTTTGGAAACATCATGATTTCATATGGGTCAAGTAATATACAACTTCATAGCTGGACTCTGTCAAATCAGGTTTACTGTATGCTCTAAGAAACAGTATGGATTTATGCATTTTGAGGAAAGGCAATTTTCAGAAGGAGAGTGCCACTGATATATGCCAGTCCAGCTCAAGTATTAAGTTGGCCCTGAGAACCAAGAACATGGTGCTTAAAACAAGCTTTTCCATTCAGTAGCAGGTACAGCTTATTCCCTAAAATCCTGCAGCACATTTTGATTTTTACTTCTCTCTGAATGTGTTTTGCATGCAGTCTGTGTAACGTGGCAGCAGAGAGGTGATAGAATAAACCTTTACTTTAACCTGGTCATTACCTTCTAAGAGAAATGAAATAAAGTCTTTTTAAGCTATATTCTGGAGCTCATTAGCCACATTGGGATTTCAGTTCGCTAGTTTTAGGGGACATGCTGCATGTTCTGAAAGTGGTACTGGCTGTTTGGGATTTGTACTCGCTAGTCTGCTAATGAACATTCTTGAAACCCTATTTTGTTAGAAAAAAATCAACAGATGCAGTTAAGAATATGAACTACTCTGTGCTAAAGCCTCAGTCTATGTACAGTTCCAGAAAGAAATAGCTTTGAAAATTCTTCGAAATACCCTGTAAGTTATAATTGGGTTTTAATATACAAAACAGCTGAGTAATTTAAATATTTGGAAAAGAAAACAGTCTTTCCTAGAGTTTATGAAGTAATAAGTCTATTTTTTAGAATGGTTAACTACAAATCTTGATTTCAAACACGAGTGTCTACTAGCATATGTTCTCCACAGCTCACATGGTAAGATCATACAGTTTTATCCAATTAATATTCCAGGGCCCGATTCTGACATTAAATCCCCATTCCCCACCTCTCCCTTGAGTAAGTGCCTTGGTTTCTACAGAAGTAATTTTGCTTCCTAGTCTTAAACAAAAAGTGAAATCAGGATTAAGCTCTGCTCATGATGCATTTTGGTCTACTGAATGACACAAGTTACATTTGTGTGCACAAAACACATGTGACATTCCCACTGGAAACTGAAAACAAACAAACAAACAAACAACCAAAAAAACTAGTAACATTCAAGGGTAATACAATACTCATTCACTTAAAGAAAATTTTTTAGTAGCAAATGCATATTAGAAAGACAGATGAAGTACAGCCAGGACAGCATAAAGCGTGCTTTTGGTAAGAATGCCCCAAATAACTTCCCATTTTAGAACAGTGATAAAACAAGACTATGACAAAAGAAAATGTAATTCAGTTTTGAACACACTGCAAATAAGTAACAAGATCTAATTATTTAGAAAGGTCTCCAAGATCCCATGGCTTTGGTAGAAATGAATTAAAGGGTGAAATTAAAGAGTAGAAGAAAAACTTAGACAAGATGAACTGAAAAAGAGACAAAAGCAGTGAAAAGAAACAGATCCAGAGAAAGTACTGGTCTACTTTATTCTAATAATAGAGTCATCAACAGACTATCTGTATGCACTAACACCTAATTTCAGCATCTTGAATTCTGATCCTGATTTCCAGAGATGGCAACTACATATTAAAAAAACCACTTAAATTGCTCATTACTAGAAATAGATTGATTTGCATGAGAAAGGTGGAGAGTTAGAGTCCCACTTCATTTACGAATATTAAGATCATAAAATGAAGTCTCAAAGTAACTCACTGCCAGGTTAACAGTCCCCTCCTGCTGGTAACAGCATCGTTGCCCCCGGGACCTGGGAAATAACACATACAGTGGCCACAGGGAAGAGGCAGTTTGAGCAAGCGCAGCAGAAACCGAATGAGGACTTAGGAGATGAGCATGAGAACTTGCAATTCTGTTCGGTATTCAAAGACAAACAAATAGAGAAACATCTAAGTGGGAAACACCATCAATAGTGAAAGGCCTGACTTACTTTATGTCCATCTCAGCACCTGACAATACAGGTCAGGGGCAAATAGCTCAACCCAGTCAGAGACTCGGGACTGTTCAGTAGAAGTGGAAGGATCTGCTCACGTGGAACAACTTCTAAAGCTGCAGTTGTGCTCAACTTTTCCATCTCTCATTAGCTTTCCTCCCCTTCAGCAAAACTTGCTGGTACAGACGGTCAGCTGCTTTGTTTATTCTTAAGTATGTGAATGTAAAATGACCAAAGAAACATTAATTTACCCTGGTACAGAAGCTGATTGCCAGAGTAATCCAACATGGTGTATGTAGGACACAAGAGATGATGGCTGATATTCTTCAGTCAGCACATTTTGAACTGCTTGCTGGTTTTAGGTTTTAATTTGTTTACTAAATACTAATTTAGCCATGGTTTGGGGGTTTTTTTGGGGGTGGAGGTGAGTGGGTGGTGTTAAATTTAATATAAGCAAATCACCAAGGTATTAGAAAAACAGCAGCTAATTTACCTGCTGCTTCAGAGAATAGCTCAGGGATCTAAATTATTGTTTTCCCATACTTCCAGCTCTATGCTAAACGTTCTGTTGTCAGAATTGCCTTCATCCCCTGAATGCTACACATGAAAACTCTTATTTTTGCGTTCTAACACTTTATCTAAGCACAGTTGCTTATATAGTTAAGAGCCACCTCAGCGTTCTTCAAAACCATACTGAAGTATGAGATCGCCCTTTCTTTTGAAGGTAAGAGTTTGTTTTACCAAGGCAGCAGCTTGTCAACTTCTAGGACCTTCAGCCTTCTCTCTCATCTGTGCCTAGCACACATTTCCATGTTTTAACTTACTGAACAATTACAGCAGCCAAAATGTGCTTATTTAGCATAACTAAAACTCCGTATCTGAACACCTTGGACTCTCAGAAAGTTCAAGACCAGGACCAAAATTTGAAAGGTTGGCTTAAAGATTAAGCGCGAGCCGCTGCTGTGTCTGAAGCGATACACTTCAGGAGGCAAACCAACCCGCCCACTGCCGGCTGCCATCTCCCACCACCCCCAGCAGCTCCTGCGTGCTCGTTCCACCAGACAAATCGCAGAGGAGAGGGAGCGAACCCCCTTCGTGGACTCACCATCCTTTTCTAGTCACATTCACTATGCATTGCATTAGAAAATCGTAACGCTGTTAAAATATTTTGGCAGGATTTGTTATGGCCAGATCACTCACTTCCTTTGGGACACACAAAGCCTCCGCTGGCAATGAAACAGCCCAAATGTCAGCAAATCCTACAGAACAGAAAACGGTCTGTCAATGTAAAGCCTAAATGAATCTCCAATTAAACAAAACAAAACTGTATAACATAAAAATGCACATACAGAGAAAAGAAACAACCTAGAAATGTTCACTTTTTATTAAGGTGGGGTTTTTTTCCCCCACCCTCCAGAAACTTTTTAACAGCATTACAATGTATTCATCACAAGGTGCTATTAGAGCACAAGCTCACTCCAAGTGTTACCAATTCACGGACAGATTAGAGGGCACATTAATAACATAGTTAATATGAAGTGTTTAGAGCGTTTACGTCGGTGACAAATACGACTCAGCCAAATTTCCTGACCATTGAGGCCACGGAGGAACAATTTGGTAGATTTCATCAACAGTTCTAATTATGTTCCTGTCAAGTCGAGAACAAAGTAATCCATAACTGGGGGGCTGCTCGGAGACAGTGCCACGCGAGAGTAATTTATGCCCAGGGCCCTCGCTGTAGTTAGTGTGCACAACGCTTGACTAACAAGTGGGTTCAAGAAAAGGTATTTATTAGGGAAAACGCAGCCCTCCAGCTCCAAGCAGCTCGTCAGGTGCAGGCTTAGGAGGAGTTATGGGGCAAAGTCTTCTTGTTTGTACAACCATCCAAAGTCCACGCTGGCCTCGGCGGGTTTTAAAACGCGGGATTTCAGCCCAAAACATGGCATGGGCTTCTGCCAGACCTAGACGAGCCCGCTGCCGAGGCGAGGGTGCGACCCAGCGCTTTTAAAAAACATTTCAGTCCTTGGGACACCAGCAGTGCCACCTCAGAGACTGAGCGGTACCGATGCCCTTTTGCGATCCTATAAATAACACGCTAATGAAAGATGCAAAGGGATTATTAGTAACAGTAAACTAAAATGTCACAATACACAACTCATTTCTTACTGCGGCCCGACTGGGAAACAGGCTGAGGACGGGAAGGAGGGGGGGCAAATGGGGGAGAAGCTGTCATGTAATTTTGAGTCATTTTCCACTGTGATCTATATTGGGATGCGGCTTCTATCCTTTCAAACAGGATCATTTTATATATGACACTCTTGCTGCATTTCACAAAAAGATAGGAATGTCTCCCTAGCGCTAGGAGAAGTGCAAAGCCTGGCCGTGGTCGTTCAGGACTGGCTACTTGCATAAGTCGTAAGATGTTAGAGAAAATAAAATGATGCATTTCAAATGTAATTAAGACAGTATCTGTAAACACAGGGAAAAACAACATTAACAAAAATTAGACTCACGTGATAAATACAAAATGCTTCATGGGTTTTAAAGCATAGTTTTCTGAAGGTAGCTGTGGGCATACACTGCTGTCCGCAGTTTTAGATTTTTAAGACAAAAACCACAGAACTTAAAAAAGTCACTTTACAGCCTTTCCTTTGATAGTGAAGAAACAAGCTTATAAAAGTGTTACCAGCTAACCAAAGCAGCAGCCTGCTTTAGTGGACCGAACATCAGCTCAGATAAGGGGAATGCTCACACCGAGGACCTGTTTCAGAGACCGACTTGCTGTGTAGCTCCAGGAAGGTTGCTTTCTTCACCCACATTCCCCACCAGCAGAACAGAGGCAAGTGTGTGAAGACAAGGATGTTGTCCCCATGTGACGTATATAACCAATGGATTTTTGGCTGTACAAAAATGTTACTAGCTTCACTGAACTATTGGTTTTACTTCACCTTTTAAATACTAGTTGAACAGTGGCACAGAGCGAATGCAGAGCACGGTTGTGGAGCACTACATCAAAACCCTGAGCTTCTCCTTTCACACTCTACTAAGGTTTCTTATGCAAATTTGCTTGAACCTGTAAATTCTCTGCTGTCAAGTGTAGGGAATTTCTCAGCACCTACTGAGTAGGACGGTATTAGTCTCATGTGACCGAAGCTTCACAGAATTATGATGCAATCTTTGCATCCAAGGATAAAAAAAAAAAAAAAAAAAACANGGTGGCTTAAGCTTCACAAGGAGACAAAGAGAAAAGGGAAGGACATGGTCCCATTCTGCAGATGTGAAAAGAGAAACCTCTCTGGTAAGCCAGACAGATGGAAATTCAGAAGCCAAGCGACTCCTGGACGTTGTAATTCCCAGACTCGTGATTCAGTCACAAGACACGCTTCCTTTCCTGGTGAAATGTCATGCTGCCACATGCTTCTGTTACAGAGCACATCTTAACCAAGTGTAGCAAAAGCATGATGATCCCATTAAGTATCTAACATCTAATACCTTGTGAAAACTAATTTAGTGCTTTATCAAATCTCTAGTTTGTATGTAGAGCATAAACTGGCTACATTTGCTAATAGGGCAGATTGACCCATCCCATATATTATCAAACCACATCAAAGTCTGCTGGAGGACATAGCCTTAGCTACTTATTATCCTTTGCATTAACTCTCTCACTAACTACTCGACCAATACATTTTCCCGTAATACATCTGTCATGATTTTGCAGAGAAATCAGCAATTCTGAACAGTGCAGCAGTTAGAGACACATAACAGGACTAAACCTATCATGGTCGCCTGGCTTTCCAATCTACTGTTAATTGGCACAGACGGAAGCCCTTAGAGCTAGACTTGCACAACAGCATGCCACTGCTGGGCCCCAGAGATTCAGCCTCTTAGTTAGATTTGTATTTTTAGAGCTTTAGTCATTCACATGATTTCTTCACGATTTATTACATACAAGAGAGGAATAAAGTTGGATGCCAACACCTTCAAATTTACAAGATTTTTTTTTTTTTTTTTTTTAGCAGAAAAAGGGCATCTTATGCAAGAGAATATGTGGCTTAGTAATCAGGAAAAAAGTGCTAGAATATTACTAATAATAATGTTAGCAATATTAGATCAAATGAGAGCATCTTTCTTGGCTTGAATGCTATGCAATCATATTCCCACCTCTGTTATATTTAGGGTCTTATTTATGACACTGTATAATGAATTGTATCTCTGAACCCATGCTTCTAACTGCCTGGGAACTTGCATGTATGGCTAATAGAGGGTTTGGATTGGTTTGTTTGGTTGCTTTGTTTTTAAATCACAGTTGCTACTATTCTGTTAGATAGTGTTTGTCTTTGGACTTGGAAATCCTGAGTCATTGTACATGGGACTCTGACCTTTTCTGACCATTTGGCTACCTATCATCACTGTAACCCAAAAGCTAGTGCCAGAATAGTAAAAAAACCAAAACAAACCACAAACAAAACACCACAACAAAAACCCCACACACAAAACAAAACAAAAAAGCCAAAACATACTCTTTCTTCAAAAAGAAACCAAATCCACTCAATGGAAATAAAAGATGCCTCACTCACTTTGCATATGTGATTGTATATAGTTCTGAAATATAATTATATCCCTTGTACAACCCTAGTCACTCAGATTTAATTCTACAGCTTCATTTGTTTTCTCTTTGTACAGTTTCTCAAGTGCTGTCATCTTCTTTTCTATTATAAATGCTGGCCCTCCATATCTTTAAACAGTAATACAAACAAGTAAAAGGCATTTTGGGGAGGGTGTGGGGGTATTATTAGAAGTTTTGTAGTTTCTCAGTGATCCCAGATCCCATTAATGATGGGTCATTTTCAATCCAGAGAATATTAAAAACTGGTTAGAGCCCAGCTGTGCTTTAGCATCACCAACTCAGGCAGGCCGATACAGAGAGTATTCTACTGGGTAAAACTTCTAACAAGTAAACTTCTAGCCAGGGAGAATAAATCAGATCAAAAAAACAACCCCAAAAAGCAGGCAGTGAGTTAAAACATCACAATTCCACATTACTGAATTGAACTGCAAGTCTTTGGAGCTTTACCCCCCCTTCCTTTCCCTCTGTATTTTTCTTCTTCTGTTTTTATGTTGAAATCACAGGAACTACGCAGCCTAGCAAGGCTGTAATCACTCAGCAGGAACCTGGCACAAGCACAATGCAACCACCAGCCAGGCAGCAGGAAAATGAAGGAAATCTCTCTCTCCCTCCCCCCTAGGTTTCTTAAAAGGGGCTCGGCGTGCATGAATCTTCCCGGTAGCCACCAACAATTTCTTATTCCTTCCGAGCAATCATCAATTTCAGCATCAAGTGGTTTAGTGGCTCTACAACTGGTAGTGGCAGCGGAGTAAGCCCAGCATGCAAACGTTTTGGCTAATTTAAAACCCTTGTGCTGCCGAATCAAACATGACAAGACAACAGTAAAAAGAGAGGCTATTATCCCAAATGAGAGTCGGCGGATGGCTGAAATTGGCTTGAGTGGCAGAGACAAAAGAGGTGGAAGGAGCAGGGACAACCAGGCATGATAATACCAGATACAGCACGCGCTTTCTCCCCCACCTCCAGTGCATTCACACATATCACTACCTGGAAGAAAAAAGGCAACATGTCTGAGTTTCATGGCCAGGCAGGAAAAATACACTTAAGAAGATTCAAATAAATTAGTACCTGGTAAAGCATCTGCCCCATGGGTACGGAGAAACTTAACTTACAAGAGATGTAGCCCTTTCAATAGAAACCCTAACACTCTGAAGACTAAAACTGTCATTTCCTACCTGAATTCATGCCCTGCTGCCCAAAGTTCATTACCATGAGTTGAGGATTGGAAGCACTGATTTAGGATAGAGTAACCTTAAAATGGGAATAATCTGTGGCGTGGCTACTGGTGAATAGCTGCTACACACATAGAGCTCACCAAGCACCCAGATCTCAAAGAGCTGCTGGAGAGGAAAAGTGGAGGGCAGAGGAATTAATTTTGCAAGGCGTTTGGGAGACCACAAGCAGACTGATGATGTTCAGAGCCATGAACCCTGGCAATGGCTTGCAGCTCACAGAATGATGACCTGTGGGATCACTGGAGAGCAAGCAAGTTGTCTTTTGCAAGATTAACAATTTAAAAGTGCTGAAATTAATTTTGTTTAATAGCTGTGGGTGCAGACTCCTTACAAAGTAGGTTGCAAGGTCAGCAAGCCTCCTAAAGCCTTATAAAATGCAGCTTTTTATAGGGACAGTAGATTTAGGGTGGCTTAGGGCTTAAAGATCTAAAAAGCAAAAGAAGCGTAAGAGGTCATTTCCTACCACTTCCAAATCTTGGGTGAAGACACATTCTCCGTTTCACTTCTCACTCTGTAACATACACTTATTGGTACATTCAAAGCTACTTGAGGCAGTATGGGTTTCTTAGGGTAGGCAAGGTGAAAAAAGACATTAAAATCAGACACAAGAACCAGATTAACCAGTACATAGCAGGCTCATCAGAGTCACACTGGAACGTGCCTGCCTGTGTTGCAAAGAGGTGGTGGGAGGAAAGAAAAAATTACAAAATATATATAGGAGAATGGGAGACTGGGAGGGGAAAGACAAGGGCAGGGAGAGTGCTCACACCCTTGTCATTGTTCAGAAGTAGTTCACCTGTGATTCACATCTGCCTCCTTATATGAGACCATTACACTCTAAATTACTGTACTGTAAAGAGTGTTTCAAGGAACAGCTGGGCTCAACACTGAAACCCAAATCAACCATTTAAAAGACACTTGCTCAGCTTCACACCCTAGTACGTGTGAGCTATCACTCACAACATATCAAAATATGCTGACTAGCGCTCCCATACAGGACACTTTTGTCCTACATTTTTAGCAACAGCATCCAACTACTTGCACAGGTAAAGTTCGTAGCGAGTGCAAGTTTGGGAAATAGAAGCAGGGCATTTGTTTTGCACCACTGTGCAGGATGGTCTGAATTTGCTGAATCAATCAACGTTGCCTTGAAAAGTATTCGCATTTTGCACGGTTGGGCCTGTGTGAAAGGTGGACTCATGAATTCAAGCAGGAGTCCAACCCCCAAAAAAGCATGCATCCCAATGCAAAAAACTTTCAGTATTTACACATATCCACCTGGTCTTGCAAACACATCTTCCCAGGGAACCATGAAGCCCAGGTAAGGATATGATCACGATGGATACAGCACGTGGGTTTGTTTCATCCTGCCCACTTGTTTTACATCTTTTTTTCCCCCAATGTGAAGGAAACACAGGGTCTACTTTTCAGAGAAAAGCCAAAACCACTAACATGCCAAGCAGTGGACATGCAAGCTGTCGGTACACAGCCTACCCTGGGACAGGCAAGCGTTACCAAACAGAGAAACCTGCGCCGCTTGGCCATACAGGCAAGCAGAAATGCTTCAGCCTTTGCGGGCAGCCTGGAGGAGAGAAGCGCGTTGTCCTGCGCAACGAAACTTAGTTGCTATGATCCTGCAGACGGAGGGGGCCATTTCCCTGGCAATGAGTTAACTGACGGTCATTAGAGAGGACAGAATTAATTCTGCTGCAAGCCTGTCGCTGACAGTGGCCGAAGCGAACGCACCAGCCATTTTTCTCTGCCCCTTCCACAGGGAGTTAGAACAAAGAAAGGAGCCCCTGGGAAATACTTAAGACACCACAAGAAAATCATTTCAGATGCGTATTAATACTGCCACCGTATGCTGTGTGATTTCAGGCTGACATATGCTGCTGTATGTGGCGTTTGTTCCCTTTTTTGTGTCTCAAAGTTGAATTCATATCCTCTCGCAGCACTCCAAGAAAAGCCCAGTTCGCAGTTCAGCCAGGCACTGCTTAAAAGGCAAGCCTGATACAGGTCCTTAGGGCATCTCATCCATCCTGCACTTGGATGGCATTCTCCACCAAGGGACCCCATTAGGAAGGAAGGGCAAACTGAAATCCTAACCCAAAGCAGCCTGAAACAGCACCAGCATACTGGGATAGCAGCGATGGATGAGACTCCATTTGTCTTCCAAACATTGGAAGCCAATATATCTGCTTCATTGCAAACTCAACTTTACTTTCCAACCTTGTAGTGTACTTAAAACTAAAACGTAGATCAGCTTTCTATCTGGGGATAAAGCGGCGGAGAAGTGTCACCCAACACTCCAATTAAACAGATTGGAAGTGATGCACTTCCAATGCAACTCCATACAGCAAAACACTCCGAGATACACTGTCTGTGTTTAAAATCAAATTGCCCAGGAAGGCACAGCCACAAGCTACAGAAGGTTTCCTTTCCCCTCCATACAGTGGAATAACTCAGAAGCATCTTATGCAAGTACAAAGCTTGCTGGAAAATGCAGTTGCTGTAGGAATGCTATCAATACCGGAGATATCACAGATCCTATTCTCCCTACAGAAGGTTAGGCCCTTCCAAGCAGGAAGAAACAATATGTTTGTTCTGTGGCCAAAATAATTATAGGCTTGCCTATATTGTTGTATATTTTTCCTTTCATAAAAGAGCTTTGTATCGGTGTTGAATGAGCTGAGTTGTGAGACTAGCACTTATCTGGAAGTCTCCGAGCTAAACTTAGGTCTGGCCGAAGTAGGTACAGCTTCAGTCACTTCAGGAAAGGTGATTCTGTTTATACCAGGTCTGAACATGGCCAAACAAGCTTCCTTCAACACTGCTTGTTAAAATATTTAAGCTTAAGTAGGTGTAATTCCCTCATGGATAATATATAAGTATACATCTTTGAACTTCTCTTTGCATGTTAGTGTAGCAAGTATGTAACGTTACAGCACAAACTCACACTCTTCATCCATGGGGGCAGTTTCAAGGAAAACAGAGATTCAAATACTGTAACATGCTTGGTATAAAAGTATTACATTTCTGCAAGCTGGTCACCTGCTTATAGGAATCTCTAGCCAGGGCTTTTATTTACAGTTTGGCATATTTACAGTTCCAGGTGAGATCCTCCCGCACCAGGAGCCGTACAAGTGCAAAGAGAGAAGACCACCATG
This sequence comes from Balaeniceps rex, assembly GCA_013401315.1. Taxonomy (NCBI): domain Eukaryota; kingdom Metazoa; phylum Chordata; class Aves; order Pelecaniformes; family Balaenicipitidae; genus Balaeniceps; species Balaeniceps rex. The sequence goes on from VYZW01049003.1 coordinate 53,831, forward strand.
ACCAACACATACTGCAATTTAAAGAGACCAGTCAGAGAACTGCTGGGAATTGAATGTGTGTTTGTTGTGCTCCAGCCAGAAGCCTAAACCTAAAGGTTATCCTGTCCTAGCGTAACACCGTATCACCTCCAGCGCCAATGAGGCTGACCAGAACTGCATATATCTACCTGCCTATTCAATTCGTATCAGGAAGAAAGGAGAAAGAAAAAAGGGAGGAAAAAAAAGCAAGGTCATGCATTTATGTATAAGCCACATACCTCATATGAGTAACAGCAACCTCACACGGACCCAAACGCCCAACCCAACAACAGAAACTCTGCCTCCTCCTGATCAGTGCACAGTTAATTGTTAATAAACAGTCAGCTCACTCTAAACACCAGAGCTGTTCTCTTCCTATCTGCGTTCAAGATGACAAAAATATCTCCCACCAAAAGCCTTCTTATGTGCCTGTGTTTACTGTCTCTGTAAATCCAGCAAGAAGGCTAACCTAAGTATTCTGCTAATCTACAAAACCTAATTAGTGTGGACCGAAGATGAGGACAGCTACATTCTCCAACATGCTGAGAAAGCTCACAGGGTGTCATCCTAAGCAACTGCAAAACCTGTATGGATGAGATGTCTGAAGAGACTGTCCCAAGCCTCCTATTTAAACTCCCTGCCTCAAAGTTTTGACCTTTTTTCCCCTGCATGGCAGACTTTGAATCGGTCAGGAGAGTGAGAGAAATGCAAGAACCACCCTCTTCAGTTCAATTCTCCTTGGAATTGAACATTTCTCAGGAAACAGAAAGATGCTGCCTCAAAGGCTTGTTTTTCCTCAACCTGTAATGTTCTAAAGACCTCTCAAAAAATGTCTCCACAACCTAGAAGACAGCAGTAAAACACGAAGTCCAACCACCCCCTCACCATTGCTGTGCATTGGCAGTTTTTCCTGGCCACAGTACGGCACTATTTTTGAATTACTTGCAAAAGAGGGGGGACAGGGAAGAGTTGGAAAAATAAGACTGAGATCTTGGCAGAAAACAAAAGAGACTAAGTCAGCCAGCCTCAGCTGCAAAATGATGAGCTTCTGCCTCTGTGTGACACATGTGAAAAGAGCTTGCTCTTTTTCTGAAACAGCGAAAAAAGTCAGGTTCTGCCAGTGATTTTTGATGTATATGTAGGTAGCAGGTACTAACTTTACTGAAATCATCGCCATACCCAGGATTATAAACCATCAGTTCCAGAAGAAACATCAAGCTTTGGTCATGAAACCTAATGTTATTCTCTTCACCTCACCATCTTCACTCCTAACAACCATGAGGCCAAGAGACACCATACCATATAACGGTTTTCCCAAAGCCATGATAAGGCTCAAATGAATCTGATGCTCGTTGCAATGCCCAGAAGACTGAGAAGCTTACTATTTTCATTGGGGGGAAAAAAAAAATTCTTTGTTGCAGTCACCTTTGAACTTCTGTCTGTACCACTGGGACAAATGCATTCAGCATCAGGAAGAGAAGCATGAGGAGAGCTTTTATGATGCGGTACAAGAAAAAAAAAAAAAAAGGTGTCACAACATGTCCTGACTATTCTGGTAAAAAAATTTTTTTAGGTAAAGCCTCCTTCTTTTAGAAAGAATGTCCCCTATTTTCAATAGGATTTTAGGTCTAGTCCATGCAGAGGATTTCCAAACCAGCTGTTATTGTAGCACCAAAACACGTTAAGAATATTGAGCGAATTAATCAAAGCACCCCGACTCATACACAACAAAAAAAAAAAAAAAAAAAAAAAAAAAACCCAAAACCAAAAAAAAAAGAAAACCTGAAGCCCAAGATGAAAACAGGGCAGTAAACACTGAATTAATTTTTTTGTCTCTTTTCCCTCAGGCACATAGAGCAGTCATTAGGGAACAGTCCAAAGGAGCTGAGGAATCTCATTACCAATACGGCAAAGCATGGTCAGGGGGCTGTTTGGGTAATTTTTTTTTTCTATCTTTCCCTTTCATACAGGGACGAAGCATGAAGAGGCTTTTGGGACCTGACCGTGTTATGGAGCGGGAACGACGTGCCTCCAGCCCCGCTCCGCAAACCATTCCATCAGCAGAAGTCTCCGGCAGGTCGGAGACGGACTAACTTTTCCAAGGTATTAAATTAAAAGATGTTGAATTAAGTTAAACGCCCCACATTGAATTGACATTTCCCTTTTTTAATGCAAGCTAAGATTGATGAAAAATACCACTTATCTACATTAAGGGTCAAAATATCCAGCAAAAGAAGCCTCTGGTTCAGCGCGTCAGAGCAAAGTCAGTCTTACATAATCCGGGGACCAGAACGCGGATCACATTCTGATGATCCAATTAATGGTGGGATACTTTGCAATCAGCCAGGAAGCAAGGCCCCTAACAGATTGTGGGGCTGTAACATCAATTTCTTAAGTGCATTTAAAGGATTACAAATGTTAGTCCTGGCTTGAGATTGAAACACCTATTGAGGTGCTCTGAACCACATTACAGTAATTGGGTACCTGAATTAATGCCATTTCTTCTGATGGGCGAGTTGAATACATTGGAATTACGGATTTCTTTTGCTGTGTTTCACTTTCAGCCTTTTTTTTTTCCCTCCTCTGAACATAAATCTGAGGCAGAATATCTCTTTTTATCTAGATAGCTTTAATTACAGCCCTGAGGCACCCAAGTACTGTCCTAATTTTACCTTCTGCATTGTTTGGGTGCATTTCCTTTTTTTTTTTTTTTTTTTGCTTATTATTTTACCATGCAATGACATTAAGATAGGAATAAAACTATTTTTTCTTGAAGCTTTGGGGAGAGGGTGGAGAAGGCTGCTGAGAGATGGAGAAAGAAAAGTCTTTCTTTTCCTTCCCATATCCCTCTTCCACTATGTAAACCTTTTTATGCATGCACCAGATACCATTTGCAGTGTTTTACACCTCTAGAGAGCTAGAACTAGGGCTGCCTCAATTAGTCCTCTATTCCTTCTGAGGTCAGTTCAAGTAAAGGTCTCAATCATATCAAATTGGCAGGAATGCTAACTACCTGGGTATTTCAGGGATTCAGCTAAAGAGCTTTAAAAACATGTAGCTGGTTTCAAGAGTATTCAGTGAATATACAGCATAAAGCCGTACATGTGTGCCAGAGACTAAACTTACTCACCTGGTGTATGAAATGTTTAAAAATCCAAAATAGGTTACAACATAGGTTTGTTTGTAGGGCTTTTCAGCCAGCCAGTGTCTCTGTTAGACTGCAGTACACAGCATATATTCCTCTTGTATCATATGAGTTTAGATAATTAGGGTTATAACAGGGAATTCCATCCATTTTTGTCCTCAGCGTATGTGGCACTGACATTTCAGCGACCTCGGCAGTGATTTCTCACTTGCAGCTAACTGGAATGTACACAACCACGATATAATGCTCACGCCGTGAAAAAAGGGGTGGGAAAGAGATAGTGGTATTCCAAATATTCCAGTCCACTCTGTACATTTCATTTATCTGGTCACAGCACATCAAGCTTAGATATCATTTTAATTATTCAGTTTTTTGAGGTCTATTAGTAATTTAAGTTATAAATATGCATCCAAGTATATACACATACACATATTTTCTATTTCATATATATCCTTTCAGAGGTATTCCAACTTTTTTCCTTATATTCAGGATTCCGTAAGAAACTGTGATGCCGAAGTGATTCTGCTTTAATTTTGGTTTTGCTTAAGATAACTGTAAACAGCAAAGATACAGGAGCTATTTATCTTCATTGCTGGTTAAGAGGAAATTGTAGCGTATACCTTAGGGGAGCTAAGGAAGCACAATGATTTAACTGGCGTATGAAGGAAAGGGACAGCTTCTAATTCTGTAATAGAATGTTCTGATGCTCACGAAAAAGCAGCTTGCATGGTTTTGTCAGGTAGCCTTTTACAGTTAATTATTTTATTTTTTTTTTTATTTCCTACCGTATAAGAAACATCAGATTTAGGAAGGGTCACCAGGGACCATTCAACTGTGCTCTTTGTTTCTCTTGAATGGTTTTGCACGTTCCTTAATTTCCCACCCCCACTAATGCAGGATATTCCCAGAGATTAGAAATAACCCTTCTAAAACACGATAAAACCTACAAACTATCTCCTCATAAGAGGGGATTAATCAGAGGATAGACATAGTTTCACTCTAAGGTCCATACCATGAAGCAGGGCATGAAGATTTTAAAAAAGTATCTTGCAAATCTCAATTCAAATTTCAGGCAGTTTTTGACTCATTAGATCATGCTTGCTGAAATGATTTACATACAGATAATGAAAATGCAAACCCCAAGGACTAGTTAGCTGTTTAGCAGTGTATACATTTTATATAACCATTTCCATACATCTAGTTTTAAATTCATTAACAAAAATTAATTGCTACCCAGTGGTCTACATTGCACAGCACGCAGCTTCAATACACTTTCTAAATTACTGCTTTCTATCACTCCTCCAGTGATCCTACAGACAAGTCAAACTTTGCTGTCTTGAAAGCGTTGCCTACCAAATTTGTAGCAAAGCGCATATTTATTATAGTTAGTGAGAATCAACAACGGAACTTCAGGAAATATTTATCTTTAATATCTCAGTAATATTTTGGAATAACAGAAATCTTTCTCCCTCTCCCTCTTCGGCAAAGACAGCGTGATGCCTTTAGGACTCCACCACAGAGACACCAGCAATAACAGCTCCAACGTGCTCAGAAAGCACTGACCTCACTAACTTTGATTTTGGACCCAATCCAAAGTTTACTGAAGTCATAAGGAGACTTTGCATTAGCTTCAGTGTTCTGTAGTTCAGGCCTTCCAGTCCTATTCCCCTCCATTTTCCCCCAAAAACCTTAATTGAGCTTTGCTGTGCGAGCGTTAACTGTTGTTACTGTGGCACATACAGCATGAAGTGCCTAGCGATAACACCGTCCAAATGTCTGTCTGCTTTTTTATGGCTTGGGTAAAGAGAAAAAAGTTATTCTTCATAAGTAATTAACAGAAATTGGTCTTGGATTTTTACAGATGAGTAATGATTTGGGACCCGAGGCAGGGCTAAGGTTCACTTTTTAGTAATAACATTTAATGGATAAAAAATAAAAAAAAGTCTTTCCACACACTTTCCATCATATTTCCCAAATATTTACAGTGTACACCTCGGGTTTGAAATAAGCCAGGGAGAACTAATGCATTGTTTACACTTGGAATCCGAGGTGGCCCCGTCCCAGCAGGGCAGTACAATGCGCTGTATCTTTCCCTTCTCAGTACTTATCTTAATCTTAATAACTAGCCAGACAACTGACTCCAGAGTCCTGGGCTTATCAACTGGAATTCGTCACATGCACACAAGAGAAGACAAGAAATGCATTATATAACAATGGCATACAAATCATTATCTTTTAATATTTAAAAGTATGTATTCAAAGTCTGATATGAAACCATTTTGGTTGAACTCAATTCCACTGGTTCCTATTAAATTTGATAGCAAATGAACAAAAATACACTTGTTACATATTTATCTGCAAAAGAGTTTATTTGCAACAGATCAAAAGGCTGCTTCTTACTGCATTTTAGTTACTGCTATCAAATGCAATCTGCTTTTTAAACATGCTTTGATACAGGAAGACTATTTTCAAAACAGGTTAATAGGAAATATTTTTTTCTTTTTTTTTTTTTTTTTNACAGAAAGTCTATTGCGCCCTCACTGTACTTCTACAGCATGATTTCTTTCAAACAAGTTTATACAAGCAAGAGGAAAGCCATTTCAACTGCAGCCGCTTAAAACATGCTTTCAAAACTGTCATACAGATCTGAATTTTGGTTCTGGTGTCTCACACCAAACGGCATTTTTTGCCAGGAAGCAGAGACACGTGCAAACCAAAGCACTGGGGGTACTCTTTGCTGAAAGGCTGGTCTCCTGTGAGGGCTTTAATTTCTTTCTCTGCACCTCTACGGTAAGAACTGCTCGAGTATATATGCACTATGGCAAGGGGGAGGAAGGGCACACGGAGAATAATGATTAGGAGCCCGCTCCTGCGGAAAGAGGGAAGGGACAATGACTTTGAGCACAGACCCTGCCCTCTCCCTTTGCCTGCAAAAGGATAAGAGGGAAGATGGGTACCTCGCACACCGACATTATTAACATGCACTTGAAGTGGGCTTACACGAAATCACTATGGGTTAACAAAGATGATATAAATTCACTCCTTGGCTCACTTCGCTCTAACCCAGCCTATAAAGCGTTACTCATGCTAAGTATTAATACTCTCAGAATGGGATCCATCTGGCGTAAGACACTGGAGTCACACTCAAAAAGACTATCACTGCTAGTGCCAGCTTTTCCCAAATTTCTTTTCCACG
>VYZW01049003.1:67627-91844 GCA_013401315.1 Balaeniceps rex
TAAACTAGGTGACAGAAAGGTTAAGTGATGTTTCTAAGACCACAATGCATTACTGGTAGTAGTACAAGTACAGCCCCAAAAATCCAACTGTCACCATGAAGATGCCTCAGAAACTTTGACAAGTCTTCAGCTCAACGTAACACTGAAGCATATACTTAAGATGCATCCTTATCCAGGATCTTACTTGCCTAACTTCAAGGACACCTATAAGTCCTGCTTGGCTTTCGTTCAACTCCAGCTGTCCTGATCAGAGCTACTTCCTTAGCCCAAGTCTATACGTGTCCCAGCAACTTGGGCCCCAGCCCAGTCACTTATCCTACACCACAGTACATACGTATTTACTGCAAGAAATTCAAGAAATTAGAACCACAGTAAATTACCATTTTATATTCTGAAATATTCACGTTACTGGTAAGTCAGCAAGTGTATGTATGCGTACGTCACACACATGACATGAAGAAGGTAATTGGTTACTTGCTGATTGCTACAGATTTGACATGGGTTCTCATTAGCAAAGCTTTGGCTAGAGGATACAAGTCTTATGAAAAAAGTCCAAGTTACATTTAGTACCAAATCACAGAATTATATATAAGTACCAGACCTTATAAGCATGCAGTGGTATAAGGAATTTATGTTTTTAACAAGATGTTGGGAAATTCCCATGTCCCTTTTGCCATATAAAAAGTATTTCCCACCCCCTTAGGCTGAAGGACATCAGGCCTTAAACCTGTCACTTGAGCAGGCCTGAATATTTCCAGGCCTCTGCTTCAGACCAAAGAAGTTGCGGTAAATTCTACATTTGGGAGAAAAGAACATTTTTGTGTTGTTGTTTAATAGCCACTGAGAGCTGTGGAGTGTTAAGAACATACCCCAGGAAAGATGGATTAGTAGGAAGTGGCCAAAAGAGGCCATAAAATGTGCATTATAAATGCAATTCATCACATAACTGTGCAATTTGTCAAATGGATATTGTACCTTGCATAGTGTCTTTTGGGACAGAAGCAAAAGAAAAAGGCCTGGGAGATAACGGTTCTATTCCTGGCTCTGCTACTGGTTCTCTTTTTGACCTTGGAGAAGGCTTTTTAGACAAAATATGTAGACCGTTTTCTACTTCTGCTATTGCACATCCAACTTAATTTTGATTAGGCTCATAGTTGCACTTCTAAAATCGCAGTGTCCTGAAACCAGAGAAGTAGGAGACACCTGACACAGAAATCTGATTTTTCAAGTGTCTTTTAGCCTAGAGGGCTGAATCTACATGTCTTTATGCATAAAATAGGGAAGATAACACAAACATCTTAAAAGAGATTTCACAAGAATTAACCTGATATTCACACATATGTGATTAAATAGGTATGGAAGTATTTCATCATTCAACTAAAATGACCCCAAAGTAATTGCTACGGAATAGCACAATCTTGTATAGGTGGTGCAACACTATGAAGACATTCAAATCAATAACTGCCAGACATAACCCAGTCTGCTAAAACATAGCTACACAGCCCAAATCAGCTGTCCAGAACTGCTCTCTGTCAGTTAACGGGTCAGGTGTTTGCTGGATGTGAAATACCTTCCTAGCCATTAACCAGTGGGTTGGACTACATGAACATTGAGCACACGATCCTTGCCTGTTACTCCTGGAAAAGGAAACTTTTTGTTGTGGCAACACAAGGAATAAAGCCTGCGGTGCTTCCCACGCCAGATGCACCTCAGTGGCTGATGGAACAAGGACAGAGAAACCTGCTGGAAGCAGCTCCACTGCTTTAAGACGTTGTTGCCCTCCACTGTTGACGAGCAGTCTCTCAGCACAGCCTTACCAGCTGCTCACAAGATCATTCCAGTCCACTCCAGTACAACCTTCAGCAGCTTCACTCACTGTACCCGCTCCCAGAGTAGGAAAGCTCACGTTATCTCTCTCTGTGAAGGCACTAACCTCTTTAATTGCACCAGTTAGACCCACAAAGGCTTGTTTGGTTGTGCTCCATCCAAACACATACTATTTTGGCCCCAATAAACACAGTTACTATCATCCATCACCAACTTACACTACTTTTCTGAGGTACCTGCTGGGATGTCCCTTCAACTCATCATTTGTGACAAGGACAAATACACCTGCATTAAATACATGGAAAGGTCCTTTTACATCTTGATAAGACCCATGGAGCAGCCTGTGACCTGTCTGCCTCAATGCTGGTGAAGAAGCCAAGAATCACTGGGTAGTTTTCGTAGGCGAGAAGGCTGCTGTGCTGATCCAGCCCATCGTGTGCTTAGTGGACAGCTTGACCCAGAAGGTAGCTACATTCACGTTCCACCTGCACCTACCCCTGCCTGCCGCCTGTGTAGTCAAGGGTCTTTCTTTTTTGTCTGTGATAGAGACTTCGGCTCTACAGCAGAGTGCAGGCTTTCACTCCACATGAGCCAGCTGCTTTACGAGTGGCAACTGCATGCAGGGGCTGCATATAAACCACCGCCATTCTCAGTACAGCTTGCTGGGATTTAAAGGGGGGGGATCTCAGTTTTGCTGGGTTGGGGTTTTTTTTTTGGTCCATTTTTTTCCCTCTCCTGAAAAGACAAAACAAATTAAAAATAATAAAAACACCCACTTTTTTTTGTACAGTCACACGTGCACTGGATTTGGCTCATTTAGACACTGCATCTGAGCCAATTTAGATGTGACATCCGAGACAATTATACAACTCCCCCAAGTCTACAAAAAAAAAAAAAAAAAACAACCAACACAAAGGCAAACTTTTTTTATTCACAGCATACCAAGTTTGCAGCTCATTTGAGCCCTATATAAAGCGTAAGATAACAGCCCTGAATTGATAACACTGAAATTGGAAGCCAACTTTCAATTAATATGATCACAAAAGAAAAATAAGGAGCAAAAATTAACAGGTCTGACATCACAGCCAAATTTTAGCATTGCTTAAACCGGTGTCAATCAATAATGAACTCGTAGACTTACTCTAAATTAATGTAGATGGAAACTGAAAGTAGACAAAACCCATACTGACTGTAATGAAATTGCTTATTGATAGTGCTTCACTTACTGTCCAAATAAAAGTGGAGTATATGTCGGAATTGTTTTATACACATTCCTCTCCTTTTAATTACAGTGTAAGAGCAGCAATTGTTATCTCTTCTATCAACTTACTTAGATTTATAATATGTCTTGCTCCCCACACTTAAGACAATATAACCTTACACCAAGGCAACATTATAGTGCCACATCCTGTATCCTAGCAACGGTTTAGGGCTTGCATTTGATGTCAAAATAATGGGTCCTGCTTAATCTCTTGTTTTTCTGAAGTAGGGGGTCAAACACTGAAATCCAGGAGTTGGGGAAAAAAATTACTGAAGAGCATTCTAAAAGCACACCTATGAGGTACATGTTTATATATAAACGTGTGCACACACAGATGCGTATGGGTAAATAGATAACCACATGTGTACACAAAATAGACGGTCTACTTTTTGTCTTTAAATTGTTTAGACAGGAGTGAAAGCCAAGAAATGGAATGATGTATATCACTTTCAAGATATCAGAGGCTTTTAACAAATACAATCTTCCTCCTGGTTTTATCAGTTCACTGTCTTCTGTAAGTTAAAAAGGAAGAAACATCTGACTTACAGTCCCAGTTTTTTCTCATCTAAATTTGGTCCTATCACCATATTAAGAGAAAAAAAATATTCCTGTCTCTAATTTCTTGTGCCTTTCCCATTTTCTTTAAAAGATTTGGTTAAAACATACTGATTAAGTGATCTACCTCCTTGTGACATTCACCAAGCTATGACACAGATGAGAATTATCTGTATTTGACTATTTAAAACATTAATTGTGATGGAAAAATCCAAATGGCTTGGTTTGTAGCAGCACCAGGGATATATGGTGGTAACCAGCAATATAGACCAAATTGAAGGATGTAATCGAGTATCTCTGATTCAGTTTGGAGACGAAAAGCACTTTGAAAGAGCAGAATTCAAGTCTGGGTGGCTGTCAGAGAGCCATATACGTATATATGTATGTACGCGCGCATGTGTGTATACTACTTTCGCAGGAGAAGAGATGCAAGTCTGAATCTACACTTTTAAAGGCTGAGGAAAAGTGAAAAACTGACAGCCATTCTATTATAATCTTCCCTAGGTAATCCAATCCTCCTTTCTATATGCACAAGTTTGTAATTCTTACTTTTAATGCCCCTGGGAACAACGTGAACCAGGTAGGGGAACAGCGCATCAGCTGTCCCGCGAGCAACAAGTAAATAGGGCTTTGTTGAACTACCAGGTTGCTAAACACGGCTGGTATTCAGACACACCGGGTAGGCTCAGGGCTATTTGCTCTTCTTTGCCCCGGAGGCCTCGACAGAACAGAAGAAACAAAGATTGTTTCATATTGTATTTCATTTTCTCTATACGTCAGTTAAAAACACACAGGGGGAAAAAAAAAATCTTTCCCCTTGAAAACTTGCGGTGAGCGTACAAACCAGCAGAAGGTTTTGTACAGCAGTTGCTGTTCGTCCAGCAGCTACGTTAACAAACCTTCAAACACCTGCAGTACCATGGCTTTGCCTTCCCTCGCTGCACCCCACTAATCCAGCCCCTCGGGGAGAGCCAGATAAAACAGGCATCCCCTGGAGCATGTTCCCAACGTCAACTAACCCCGGCTTGGTGGGACCAGCTGAGACGGAGGAAATCGGAGGAGCCGCACTTGGGTGCCTGGTACAAAGAGAAAACCACAACGCAAGAACAAAAACACCACTTGTAAGAAAGCGATTTCTTTTTGTTATCCACAATATTTTACTTCTAGCTGCTAAACCCAGAGCTTGAAAGGATCCTTGCTAGCTCTGTTTATTTATTTAAACCCATTCTTGCAGCCCTTCTTCTCTCTAAACAATACCGAGGTGAAGAGTTTAGAGGAGCACATTGCCGAACAGTTGAACTCCAGACAAGCGCTTTGCTCCAGCTCTAACGAAAGCCAGCACCCAATTTGGGAGCCTTCCCTGTCTTTCTCTCTTTAAGGAAACTGTTTACTGTGTGGGTACCCGCACACGGCTATTCACCTCTCTCTGCAATTGTCGTTGCAGTCATTCTCTGATGGATATTATTATCCCCTGAAGATGGTGCGTGGACAACCCTATCCCCCGCTAGGCTGTCCTACTTTTATAAACTGCAAATCTGGTCAGCTTACTCTACGGGAGGGGGGAAAAAAAATACAAATAAAGCTGTTTAAAAAGGACAGCTGCTGCTACACTGCTGCATTAATGCAGCCCCAGCAGAGGGAAGGCACCATCCCACTTACACTGCGGGTCCTTTCTTCCCCCTGCAATGACACCATCACCACCAGCGAGGCACTGGAAGCCCTGCCACAGGCTTTACTGGGCAACAAAATGGGGCCCAGCAGCAATTCTTCCCCAACTCCCGCAGCAAACGGGAGGTAGGTTGGGAAGGAGGGTCAAGTCTCTCCATGTCCCAGCTTCCCACACAGCCAACGCTGTTGCAAGAAAACACTTTGAATTTAGGCCAGACTTTGGCTTGCGCTGAGTAGCATTAAAGATGAGCACAGCCTTGTGTGCCTGCCTGAACCAAGCTCAGCCTAAGCATGAGCCTAAGTACTGTCTTGAACTGAAACTCAAAACAACAGAAGAGATAGAAATGCAAAACAAAGTTTCAATTAAACTCAATTTCAAAATTTAATTTTTTTCTTCTCCAGAGCTATGTGATCCAACACAAGTTGGCAGTAAACAAAAACCAAACCAAAACAAAAAAGGTGCTTACAATGCATTTTTTAACAGGAACTGTGATCAAATCACCATTGTTGTACAAACATGGGTCTTGCATACAAAAGCATTTATGTGTGTGTTCAAAAGAAAAAGAATTTAAAAAACAAAACAAAACACCCAAGCAAACACCAAAACCACACATCTTGCTTAGATACTCATTTTTGACCCAGGAAAATTCCCTTCACAGTTCCTGGCACCGGAGGCCAAATACTCCCCTTGATCCACATGTAACAGAAGACTTGTGAATTGGGGAACTATGTAGGCTTTCCATCCTGGTGTCATATAAGCTCATTTTACACTTCCATTAGACAGGCAAAATTAAAACGAGAGTCAGGTAAGGAGAAAACACAACCATTAAAAAATGGTCTGACACATAGGTAGAAGGCTTGCCAGCCAGCTTCTGAACAGCTAGTTTGTATAATCCCCTGACACACACCTGCCTGAAGTAATTTGTCCCTTTTTGTTGGTTGGTGGGGTTTTTTTTGGTTTGGGGTTTGTTTTTGGTTTTTTACTTCTTTAGTTTTAGCTGGGTTTATTTTTCATAAAGTAAAATAAATTTTATTGACCCTGCAACAAATCTATTCCAAATGTCGTTGGGTAACTGCCATTAGCCACACAAAACACACTAAAGGGTTTCTCTTCCTTGGCGGGATGAACAAAACTCTGTAGACAGGGTGAGAGTATTCAAAAGGCAGTGAAAACTGAAATCTTTAAAGAAGAAACAACAAAGCAGCAAACTACAGGAATTTCGGAAAACCTCCTTTTAAAAATCAGTCTCAGCTGAGTCACTGTATGGTAGAAAGTGTCATTTTGATACATGCCTGCATTTTGCTTAGAACAAAGGGACAGAAGACTCTAGTTGCTACCACACTACTCACAATAAGACTTCAATATCCCTTAAAAAAAAAAAAAGTTGAGAAAAAAAAAAAATCTCAGGCTGAGCTCAGATGACCAGCTCGATGGACTCTACATTTCATTTCTTCCGGTTAACATTTACAGTCACACACACAAAAAAAAAAAAAATTGTATGTTGCGCTCATAGTGAGTTCCCACATCATACTCCTTGATTTGCTTCTTTCCCAAGAATTTTGTTCTGGTTTTCCAAATCAGCATCCCACCACATAAAGCATATGTGAACACCAGTGTATGACCAGCACAGGACTTAGCAACTCACTGTACTGCAGCAGCTCATCAAGTAAAATTCAAGCTCACATTTACAGCTTAAACTGATTACAGAAGAGATGAGTAATATCAGTTTGTTTTTTAAGTCTTTGGTTGTAGTTTATGCTACACCAGGAAATTGTGAGTTTTCAGGGTATAAATTTCCTCTCTCGTTATCATCTGAAGATAGCAGAGCATAGCCCTGTTGGCATCCTTATCTACGACCTTCCGCTGACTTGGAATTTAAACGTCAAAACCAGAACACTGGTACCAAGTAACCTTCTAAAATGAAGTTAAATATTGTGCTTCAAAAACTATCATTCAAGATCAATTTCAGCACATCAGCTAAATCAAAAGGTTTAGAATTTTGGTCAAATTCAGATCATTATTCAGATCATCATCAGATGCTTCTCTAAAAGTGTCTCTGATCCAACCAGGACTGCAAATGTGAATGCAAATCTTACTAGTCTAGTCTTTCCTCTGAGGTTTTAGGCTCTTCTGCTTCTAGTCATAGCTATAAAACCTATGAGAAGTCCCTTTATCATTACGTTGCTGGTAAGATGCTGGTAGTGAGAAGATATGTGAAAATGCTACAGAATGTTACAAAAAAAAAGAAGAAAAAAGTGTGGGTTTATTTCTTATCTAACAACATAGGTAACCACCAGTGAGTGGTAGACTGCTTAACTTCATTACACAGACACTTTTTATGTTTTGTTTGCGATTATTTAAAATGGATTATTGAAACCGACAGTCACCCTGACATTACCCCCTGCTACCACACTCCTACTGTAGCCACTCATTATAAGCAAAAAGAGGAAAAAAACCCTGTGGTAGCAATTTCTGACCTTTTTATTTAATGAAAAAACTTCATAAAAGAATAACATGATTAAATTTTTTGCCAGTCTTTTGAAGGGAACACATCTATATTGCATCAGATACAGGTACCAGTTTATGAAACGTCAGGTAACGGTGAGCAATGTGAATATTCATGACCATCTACTGCAATTCTTTCTGTGGACTGAAAACTCCAGAATGCTAATTTCAATTGACGTGTGGATGTATAACTTATGTGGTAGCGTTCATTTTAGTATTTATATACACCTTTCACATTTTGTAAATGCTTAACAATGCAAATACTCGGCAACTGCCATTCCAAGTGTTCTCTGTCAGTAAAAGGTTTTAAAAGGTTTTGATCTCAACGTGCTGAACTGCTGAGCCTAGTAGTCTTGCATTTATGCCAGTGTAAATTAGCAGCAAGTCAATGGAGTTAAACTGGAGAAAAAAAAATGGTGCAAAAGCACAATTAGATTCCGGTTTTCACGTTTTAATTATCACAGAAATTAGACTTGAAATGCATTGCAATGAAGTCAACTAAAAATGCCGTTGCTTGGTAAAAAATAACATTTATAAAATAAACTGACCATAGTTGAGATTAATAATGTTGAGTTTATTTCTTTAAACTGAACTAAGTTGATATTTTTTAGGTGTTTTCAAACAGGTCTCCAAAATTGTGAAAAGTAACTAAACAGTTGTATGTAATGGCAAATTTTTGTTATTCAGTTTAACAGGGATTCTGGAAGGTATTTGACCGAGAACAACTTATTCTTAAAGCGCATCACTCAGCTTGGTTAAGCCTAACACACATGCTTCGACTCGTCAAGTTCAAATATGAAGTATCAGCTGCTAGACAGAGGCAAGCTCTTCTTGCTAGGACAGATAACCAGCCCCTGAGGTGAACCTTTAGTCAAGCGATGGACAAACTGGAGGAAGTTCGCTGTCTATTGGATCTGGGTTACCATTCATTAGACATGTCTTGCTGCTTACCTGTGAACTCTCTGCAAGACAAGACTTCATTTAATATGTAGGCAGAACAACTAATTAGCAGCTTTTTTCCTCCAACTAATACAATTCCCTTCTAGTTGCTCCATAAAGAAGATTCAGTGGCACACCTCTGTGAAAGCAGTGGAATTCCAGGTAGTTATGGTGACGAATTTCATTGTGAATGAGGATCAATGTCCCATACTACTTTGAATAGTAATTTCTTAATTCTTATTCAAATCCGGCCAGCAAGATAATATAACTTGAACTGAATTGGCCATGTGATCCTGATGGCATCCCATTAATGGGCTGTTCACTTAATTTATGTAATTTTAAAAAATTAAATAGTCATATTTTAAATCCCTACTGCAGTCCTTCAGATTGAAAGTACATGTTTAAAAGTTATAGTATCTTTATAAATCAGTATGTCTGCACTTCTCAGTTTGTTGACTGAACTTTCCCAAAGTTTTAATTCATCTTCCCTCATCTCTCTCTCTTCTGCCTGTGGGAACATTGTGAAATCCCAGCATCAAGCTGTTTCATACCCATTTACTAGCCATTTTATGTGCCACAGAAAAAAACCCACATTTGTAAACTCTTATTTGAGTTGGCAAATAAACCAAGGTCTTCTATTTGTACAGAGAAAGCATAAAAATCCGGTTATAGGGACACTTTCACTCATGGTCAAAAGCCAAATAAATCCTGTCTGTAAGCAAAATGAACACGAATGCAGTTATTAATAACAAAAGCTTACGGCTCTAATTCTGCAAGATGCTGAGCTTCCTCCTCCAAGCCAACAGGAACCCAAAGTGACCAGCACCTCCCGTTTAGTATTTGGCAATTGTGGCCTGAAAGGCTGATAGCAGATACTCCATCATGTCCCAAGAGTGCAGTTGCCCCGAGCAGCCCTAGCAAGGGCCAGCCCCGAGAGGGCACACCACTGGGAAAAGAAACGCCCTGTCGATCTAGGGCTATTTATAAAGCTTGCACTAAACGCTTAGAGCCAAGCCCTAACTTGGCTAGGTGTCAAGGACCACACTGAAAAAAACCCTGTACCCTCATTAAGAAAATGCATGAAGCACCGTTTTTTATTTTTGGCCACAGTTGTAAGCATCGTCAGGGTTACAGCTGCTTTATTGTGGTTTCTCAAGAATTTCCTTGATAAAAAAGGACAACAGAATTAGCTGAGCCTTTTGGAAATAGCCACACAGTCCAGCTGTAAAACAATGTCAAGTAGCTGGCAAAAAAACAAAACAAAACAAAACCCCATAATACAACAGTAGCTACATGTCTACAGACAGCAAATGTGCCACTGCTGGAAGTTCTTTATTTGGAAGGGGGTGGGGTGGGGGGGGAAGAGGGAGGGAGGCTTGAAATCTTATAAAGCCGCTGGCCAAACTGGTACAGAACCCTTTTTGGTGGTGGGCACGTCATGATAACCTGCTAGAGAAGACACTCTCTTCTAGTGAGACCTACGAGTGCTGTGTGCGTAGACATGCTACATGCATGTACAGATAAGGGAGGCAGATAGAAAGAGTTAAATTTCTTTTCTTTCAGAGGGAAAGGTGTTAGCGAACAGTGTAGTAGGAGCAGGGACTGAAAAACAAAGTAATAAAATATTCAAAGTAATTAGTCTTTCTTATTTTATGCCAAAGAGTTACAATCTGTGTCATTTGGTGGGAGAAGGCAGCTAAGGTACAGGACTTAGAGTCAAGAGGACTGGATTTATCAAAGATTCGGGCAAGCAGCTCTGGACTTTTCCTAAAAGATGCCCGCCCACTCTCCCGATTTCTGCAGGAATCAAAGATGATAAATGGTTTGTACCTGCTGGAAAGGCAAAGAGAGGGGGAGCTTTCACCTGTGTG
Source organism: Balaeniceps rex (assembly GCA_013401315.1). Classification (NCBI taxonomy): domain Eukaryota; kingdom Metazoa; phylum Chordata; class Aves; order Pelecaniformes; family Balaenicipitidae; genus Balaeniceps; species Balaeniceps rex. The sequence goes on from VYZW01049003.1 coordinate 78,255, forward strand.
CATGTATGTGTACAAGCCCATTTCACGTCTATAAGCAGGGAAGGATCATCCATGCACTATTATGTCCCTGAAGTTTTAGATCATTAAATTATTACTGTAAAGGCAATGAAATGTCCAAAGACACTGTATCACATTGCATATTAATTTCTGTGTTCATATTTTTATACTATTCTTCCTGCACTTTTTGATTAGGAAAGAGAAATTTCCTGCCCCTCCCTCAGTTTAAATTTGGAAATGCTGACAAACATGCTGAACAGTTAAAGGAGCTGGCTACATGCAAAAAGCTACAAAGAAGTGCACTAGTTATTACCTATCTTTGCAGGCAAAGCTCACAAAAGAAGTGGAAGAAAACTTGTGGCTAAAGGAGAAAGGGAAGTAAGGCCGCTCACCATGGACTGCATGCTAATCCTGCACATCAGGAGCCAATATCTGTTTAACTTCAGGGTAAGTTTCCATGTAAAGATTTAATACTCTTTCACAAGTCTAATTCTTTCATACATCAGTACTCTTCATAGATATACTAAGATTATCATATAATCACAACTATCAACCCCAGAATTATTTCACCTGGGACTTTCCCCATCCCTGCCTGTTTGACTTACCCATATGGTGTCAGTTGAGAGGTGGGAACACCTTTAGCTATAGAGCAAGTGACACAACCAAGACCAAACCAGGTTAGCTACTATGCCCCCAGCAGTCTAAGTGTTGAATAATAAAACTCTTCTCTTAGACCAAGTGATAACCTAATACCTGCATTTAAAAAAAAAAAAAAGACACAAAAACAGTGGTTTCATTTGTCATGTACAAGTAGAGAAAACAGGGCACTCAGCTGGAACCCAGAAGATATGAATTATGGGTAATATTTTCAAAATTGTCTAATGTCTAGATAATTAAATTAACTCAGGCATAGCTCGCTCAACATCATGGTGCCTGGATTTCTTTTAAACATGAGTTCAAGGTCAATGTTGAGCAATACCTGAAAATCCTTAAAATCCCATATTTTAAGAACCAAAATTCTACCTGGGTGTGATGGTGAACATCTCTGAACACCAATAAGGCCAAAGTTAGGCACACAGCTGTATTTGCCTTATAGCCTGTGCTATCAGTGACGAAAGATGAGGATTTCCTGAGGACCATTTGAAGCACACATTGGGCTTGCCTCCTAGAGAGGCCTATTTCAATACATAAGCTGTGTGGGAAGGCTGGAATACTCACCCCACGAATCCCTGCTTTTCTTCATAACTACACTTCTGAGAGAGCCCAGAGTCAATTCCTTAGGAGCCAAGTTCCCCAGCAGCAATGCTCTTCAGAAAAATTTCTTGTTTTTCATTGAAGTGCTTTTACTCGTTTTGTATGTTTGTCAAACTACATCATTCTTCACATCCAATACCCTTGTCTGTTGGTCTCATCTTTTCTTTTTAGATTGTAAGTCCCCCTAGCCTGGAGACCATGTGTAAACCTCTTCCCTTGCAGAAGTTAGCATGTGCTTGCCCATCTCAACTCAACATTAGCACGCTCAGTGAATCGGCTTCAGATAAGAATGCGATAGCACACTCAGGTCTATCATTGTCACAGTGCTGGCTGGGAGGTTTTCATTTTGCTTAGTTAAGAAGTGTAGTATTTGTACAGACACAAGAATCTATAAGAGATCATGTCTATCTTTGGATTCTGCAGAAACATTCTTCACCAAGTTCCTAGTAGCCAAGTTAACTCTTTCCCCAGAAAGAATATGCAGCATCCCAAACATCGAGTGAGTGAATGGAAAGCCAGAAATAGAATCCTGTAGATCAATAGATTTGACTGAGAAAGCGTTTGCATTCTCAGGGGTAGAGATCATTGTGTTCCTAAGTGGATCAGAGATATGATCCTTGGCTGCTGTGAATGGAATGGAAACTGGATGCCATCAGCGGGAGATACGAGTGCTGATGCGGTGAGGTAATGTGGTAAGGAATAGCGGAGTGGAAGGAATGCAGTGCCGCTGCTCTGAGGAATCTTAAAGTTAGCTCAATCTGGTATTCAAACGTGGCGGGGGGGGAAGCACAGCATTTTTACAAGAGAATAATTTCTGAAAGGAGGAGAAGGTGTCACTCAGTTTCTCTGGACAATGAGCTTGAGTTGCATTTAGTATTTAGAGTCTATCCTCCCCATATGAATATAACGAGTAAGTGACTGCTAACCTCTTGCCAACTTGGGGGTCAAAATACTAGCTCCTCACACAGAGACATCTCCAGTGGGGATGGCATGCACGGGCCAGGCAGCCGGGGAGGTCAAACTGGGATGTCTGACCATTGTGTCCAGGAACCGTTGCATGCAGAAGGCTGCTATGCGTGGGGCATGCCTTGTGAGCCATCCCTTTTGAATAGTGGCTCACTGCACCATCAATCAAGATCCATGAGGTAGCTTGCAACTGGCAACTCGCTACAAACCTGCCACTGACCTTGCCAGAGCCACAACCCTGAGAAGGAAAGGTAGAGCTGAAAACTGATGGATTATTTCTGCTGAAACACAAAAATAAATTCAACCTCAAATGGATGATACTTTTACAAGTATAGCTCAAAAGAAAGGTTAAGTTACTCTACAGCTTTTGTACAGATAATATCAGGAGCTGTGTCTACTTTGAATGATATCAGTGGTAAGTTTTGCTTTTGTGTCTGATGAGAATGGGGTTAGCCTGAAAATAATGAGTCTATCCAAAACGCAGCTGCTTTTGCAGGGTTCTTACAGCATTGATTGTCTCCTACCTAAAGTCAAGATGCTACTGCTTGGTTTATTCAGAGTAGGTAGTTGCCTTTTCTTTCTTCCATGTGAAAGATAATACAGCTGTGACGCACAATGGTTATTAACCTTTCACAATAATTTCTATTATTGTCAGGAATGCAAAGGATAAAGCATAACTCCTAGCCTACCTCAGGGTTACATTTCATGGACTAGAGGCGGGAACTGTGACTAAAATATTCACGTTGCTGTCTTTATTTTGAAACTGTGTACTGTAATGTTTGCAATTATGACTACCCTAATTTTCTCCTATCCAAAATTACAGGGTATTCCTTACCCCTTCTACAAGTTAAAAATGCCATAGCCTCAGGACAGTCAGAACCTGCTGGTAGGCAAACTCCCAAGAGAAGTAAATGCACACACCACAGCTGCTTTTCTACCACACTCAAAGAAGTTAAGGACTGGAAGACCAAGTGAAGATGGGATCCAACTGGAGAGCCAACATGTAGATTTTACTATTCATGCTTACTTGATACCTATTCCAAGGGCTAACCATGGATGCTGAATTAAGTTTTACACCTTTACAAGCATTATATTAACTTTTCCATTAAAAGGGGGAGGGAGGGAGGAAGAGAAAAGGAAAAATAAAACCTTATTAGGCACAATTCTCAGTGAGTGATATCTGCTTGGCACAGAGCAGACTGGGTCATGTCAAGGAGATGGTGATGCACCATCCTTATGCCAACCCCAAAGTCTTTATAATCAGCACTTCTAAATTCTGCTGCTCTTCTACCAACTGCAGGCCTTGGGCAAGCAGAAAAGGCAGAAGTAAAATAAAGCTCTGCCACGTCATCTCCGTGCATCACACACCCCTCAGCAGAAGCACAGAGGCAGAGGTACAGGTCGAGAATTAAATAAAATAAAAAGGAGGAAAACTCTCATTGTTGTTCCCAAAGGAGCTTCTTTTTTATAGGGGAAAATCCTTGCCAGGACTTTGCAATCAGATGACAGCACCCCCTGTATTGTTCGAGCACTGTCAAGGGGTATTATACTCAGAAGGTAATCCAGACCTTGAACCTCCCAGCTACTAGTTTTAAATACCTCTGATGAGATCCAACTGTATCCTACCTGGGTATGCCTCAAACATCTAGCATCACATTTGGTTATGTCTACAAAAACACCAGCTAGGAAGAAAGAGATAATCAAGAATGATTTTACTCTTTTATTTGAGCAAAAGCTAAACACATGGATCCTGGCACTAAAAGTATGGAATCTGTGATAAAACATATGGATATCCATATGCAAAAAAATAAAAAAAAAAAAAAAAAAGAAAAAAGAAAAGAGGCTTCTTAGCCAAAAATTCTGCTCTTGAATTTTTATCCTGTATGCACGGTGCACCCCCTTCCCTCTGCAGCACAACGCTGCCTGCCGATGGATTAGGATGTTATAAATTCACATGCAAATTTCACAAAATGCTCTACTGTTATCAACTTTATTAGATTTACGAATACAGTCCCGCTTATATTTTTTTTATTCTCTTAATCCCTTTCATCACTTAATAGCTCAGAAAGTAATGGATTTCGGTAAAAAGGAGAGGCTTATTACAATCAATCCTGTTGCTCTATCTCTGCTCGACGCTCGACTAATGAAACTTATTTTTCTTCAGGACCTCTACAGGAAATCCTTTCCTAAGGAAAAAAAATAATGTTTAATATGCTGCTGACTTGTAATACTGCAACTGTATTATTCCTCTCCTTTGGGTGTCCATCCAGAGGTTTGTAAGAGCTATTAATCGTACTTTATTCACCAAATTCTAGCCTGTAGTGAAACAAGAAGCTACTGAAGCTTGTTTAATATGATATGCCAACTTACAGTTCAAACGACTGAGGCCCTCACGGTAACTTTCAACTCTGAAAACTCAAGGAGTCATTTTCTTTTTAAGAAGTGAGGGTAACAAGGCCAGAAAGGGCATCTTTATCATAAGGATAAAGATCTAAACAGATCCTGAATAGCCCTACTGCTGAGGTTCACAAAGTCTCCATCACCCAAGTCAGCCTCCCCTAAGATCTAATTTGAAATATACCATCTTCATAAGGGTTTTTTAAACTGTCTTAGCTCCTTCCTTTAACATTTTTGAATGAAGAGGCAGAGAAGAAAAAACAGAAAACACCCAGCTTTCAACTTTGTTATTATATATTTTCGTAACATCCACAATATTTGGAAGTATCCACAGATTTACTGCTTTAGCTAAATCTGCAATACTCCAGGCACCCACCGCCTCCAAGTCACGGTCCTGCCCATAGCGTTTGGCTCATTTGCTTGCTCTTCTCCCCCATCACCGCTGGAGTCCCCTCCAACCCCACAAGGGAGGCACCAGAACTTGTCCCTGTGCCCTGGATTCTGCCCACAGGTGTTAGCCCATATCACGCAGCCTGTGAAGCTGCCACCCAAGCGTGACAGCAGCCCAGAAAGCTCAACTCAACATGGGGCAGCCAGCAAACGGCTTAGATGCTGTCTTGCAGAAGAATTACGCTTGCTCCTAATACATACGTGCATAAGTACATGCATATGCTTATTCCACTACAGAAGTGAGAGGGAAAAAAACAACTTTGGTGTTATTTTTGTGCTATCAATGAATCAGTATTTTACCATCTCCTGATACCTGTCCACAGGAGAGCAAAGTATGAAATACCTGAATGTAAGCAGGAGAGCGTAACTACTGACCTACCAAAAGCAATAGACCAAACCAAGACACTTCTTCAAACAGTACTCCTTACAGTTCAAAAGCATCCAAGGAAATATTTTTCTTGGGTTTATTTATTTTATTATTAATGTAAATATTTGTTTGCTGTTTTGTTTTGCATCTGACCAGGACTGGAAATGGAAGTATCATGAGAAAAGTTAAAAATATCGTAGGCATCTTTTTTAGAAAGCAGAGATGCTGGACGTATCTTGGGAACAAGAAGCGAGATTCCATTTCCATCTTCCAACTGAACAAAGTCTGCAGCACAATCAAGTTTTAGCCTTGTCTAAAGCCAGTTGACAATAACATGGGATTTTCTACCCTTCTGTCTCTGCTCTGAGGCCAGTTCCAGAACCATCCATGAAGGCTACATGATGTAACTAATCATGCACTTAATTAGGAGGCAGTCCTTCCCGACCAAAACCTGTTATATTCTTAAACATAGGAATGACTTCTCTATCTTTCTTACCATAATTAGTACAGTTATTAAATTATTCTTATTTTTTTTTACTCATGCAAGTAAAAGATGCTTCTTGTTACTACAGCTCAAAGAAGGGGAATTAGGAAGGCAATGGCTTTGTGTGGATACATACAGTTACTGCAAAGCTTGATCCTACAAATATCTCACATGGTTAATTTTACTCACATGAACAGCCTGCTTGCATGAATAAAGTTACTCACGTGCAGAACTGTTTGCAAGACTGAGCCCTAAATCCATTAAATTAATGGTGGAAATATATAAAATATATAATTGATGAACAAGTGAATTAGGATTCTGCTCAAAAGTAGGTAAAAAAGGATTATCACTCAGGCAAGCTCTCTCTCTGGTGACTGTTCCCAATTGATAGATTTGTATAAGACTGAGTTTCTGATTAGTTCTGAGATATGAATGCTTCAAAATGTAGGAATTAAAAAAAAAAAAAAAAGACTTTCTGAAAATGAAATGCAATACCCAATTCAATTAAAAGAAAATGCTATGATCTGGAATTGAACCAAGACTTTGGGATAATGTTATTTATTCTGTGCCAAGTTTAGTAGATGTTTTCCAAAATGCCGGTTTACTTGGGTTTTATGGAAAAATTGACCTTTTCACCCAGAACAGAGGCTGCTAATTTCATTAACGTTGTTAGATATTTTCTCAGAGCGTATCCATGCCAATTCTAGTATTTCATTCCCCTATTTTCATCTATATTCCATTTGCATGGAAGTGTCCTGACAAAGCTATAACCGTGGCGTTACGTTTCCTGCTCTTGCCGTACCCATTGCCAATGTATTTCATTACTCGGACTCCCAGAACACTGCAGAGCCTTGGAAAAGTAAGTGCTGTCCATCCAAAGCAGCCCTCTCCCTGATGGCCAGCGGCCGTAAGACCCTGGGTCAGGTAATCTGCACCATGAGCATCCCAGAAGAGCCTGAATCAACTCGACTGACAGCAGAAGAGCCAAGACTGTCATCTCATATGGCAGCTTGAGCTCATCATCTGTATTTACATAGTTCCTCAATCAAACTCCTGCGCTCTGTAAACTATGTTTATTACCCTTCGTACAGGCCGATACGGTTTTACAGTTTGCTCTCCTTACAGTAGAAGCAGCCAGAGATCTACACTTGATAGCTATTTTCTCCCTTAATTCTCTCTTTTACGAAGGAGGGAGCAGTTATTACTTGCCAAACCAGCACATGTTCACAGAGAGAGTGCGGTCAAGTGGTCAGGAGCAGAGCTGATGTTAATTAGCAATGAAATGAGGAATGAACCAGCATTAGCCCTGAGACTAATCAATGGGAAAATCACTCCAAGCAGGCAGCTTAATGAAGTACTATACAGCTGTTTATTTTTAGTCTGTTTTAGCCTGACAACAAAATCCCGATTAATTAAAAAAAAAAAAAAAAAATCTTTCTAAAACGTATTTCCTTGTAGAGCCTTCCTACAGCTCCAACTTGTTTGGCTTTTTTACTGCATTTGTCTATACCTTTCCCTGGCAATTAAAAGCCCAGCCAGAAAAATTAAGGCAGGTCAAAAAAGCATGTACCTATCAGTGGCACGTGTTTGTCATTAGCCATAGCCTGCCACCTCCCAGGCAGCACATTCAGGGCCCTTCACAGCACTTAACTCCATGCCCCTCCACAGCAGCCGGAGGGAAGAGCATCCTGGTCTCCAGCCTGCTCCAGCCACCCCTGTGTTGGGGATGGGCTGGTGGAGGGAAGGAGAAACCCAGTGGAGCCATTTGGGTGAGGCAGCCTCGGTTCCCCTGGCCATCGCAGAGCTCCTCTGGGACCCTGGATGAGGACACTGGAGTATGAGTTTGAAAATCTGGGCTTTGCTCTCAGCATGACGCGATTCCTCGCACGCAAAACATGCAATAGCACTTCCCAAACATTTGCATTGGATGATTGCAAGTGAATCGGATACTACCTGCCAAGTAAGTCCCTAACCAGGACATGTGAGGACAACGAGCAACCGGCCACCCTGTCAGCTTCTCTTTTGGGCATCCCGGAACTGCACACCACACGGGCTGTTCTCACGGGATCCCACCAGCCTCCTTCCACCCTCTTACTGCACCTCCCATTCTCAATCCTTCTGTGCCACAAGCACTGTCTGATCCTGCTGTTTTGCCATTGCAAAGCCCTGCTCAGCACTCTTGGCAGAAGGTTGGGAGGACGAGGAGAGCCCCAAGGTGGGCAACCCAGAGAACCCATGGCAGGACACCTTCCTGTGCCTTGTGGAGTCCCCCCCAGCATCTGCCTTTTGTCTTGACCCTGCACCAGGCCCTTCCTTCACACAAAACCCAGGATTTTCTAACAAAGGTGGGTGTAAGACAGTTTGAATATGGTAACAGTAAAAGCTGCTGGTAGAAGAGGCTGGGGAAGAAGCCTGGGGGCTAAAGCCTTTCCCCCGTAACACTACACCAGAAGACAGCATCATAGTATAATCTTGATTTAACTAGCTGAAAATAATTTCAGTTTAAAATACTGCAACACTGAAAAGCAAAGAATTTGAGGCTTTACTTAGTTTCTTTCTCTTGACAACTCCAAATTCACTTTTTGGTGCTCTTCCGCACAACAACAGGACATAAAACAGCATTTACATGACAGTAAAATTAGTTATGGTTTTGACTTGACATTAAAAGCAGGAGTTTGAAACGCCAACACTAACATGAGTTGGAGATGCAGGAGCACAGCAACCCTCCTCGTGCACAGTCCCCACCTGCCACAATAGAAACAGGTGCAGGTAAAAGGTCGACTGAAACCTGCTTTGATAGGATTTTTTTTTTTTTTAACTGTGTGTATTAGACAATTCATTGTTTGTTTGACCAAAGTCCTCTCACATGCTAACAGAAGCGTGATTTGGGGAGAGGAGTTTCTTAATCTTTCCAAATATGATCAATAAACCACCTCTGAAACTATGTCAAAAAAAAAAGGGAAGAAAAAAAGAAGACAAGACAGTCTCATGCAGGTACATTCTGTGAGCTAAATGTACGTCTGTGCCTTTAGGGATTTTTCTTGTCTGTCTCTATGTTGCAATAACTATCATCCTGCAATCCTTTAGGCGAGCGCTGCTACCCCGTACCCAGCAAGAGCAGCGCAAACCACGCGAACAGCTCTTCCCCAGGAAAAGAAGAAATCTTTAAACTGATATTATCAGCCCCTCTGTGACAGAGACAATTTCTAAGTGAAATTCACCTCCTGAAGATGGAGACATTACAGTAAATGTATTCATTAGATCGAGTGACAAGCCTTAATTAAAATGTACTGTGTTTGCAAAACGAGAACCAAATTTGAAGACACTCAAGTACAGTAAATATATCTTTTGCACTGAACAGAGCAAGACAGACACTAGCTTCCATTTAACACTCAACATAAGAAAATACCAAAAAGTGAATACTATATCTATATTTCAATAACACATATTGTTAAACTTTCTACACAGCATAATACGGGGATCATACATACCGTAACATAAATTCAGACATGTCTGCATTCTTAAACATGAATTAAGTTTCTTAAAGACTCTATTGTATATATAAAAAGCAAGTTTTACCAGTTGTTCTTCTTTAGTTATTAATTCCACAGCCTGCTGAAATAAATATTGCTAATGCCTTTCACTTCAATAACTCCATTCATGCAGAGATCACAACATTTCACAAACTTCAGTTAAACTGCCTTGTGGGAGAGGCAATGGATATAAAAGAACTGACCGACTACTAGGAGGTAGAGGTGGAAGATCATACTTGTTTAATAGTACGCAGTCATATTATGAATTTCTCAAGTTTAGCACACACCAACATAGTAGACGAAAAAGGTCTTTTTTTAAATAAAGCACACATGAAAATTTCAGTCTTGCTACAAAAACATGACGTGATTGAAAAGATCCACTACTCTTGCAGTTGACTTCAACTTGTTCATGATTACTTGCAAAGGAAGCAAGGGGGATTATGAAAGCCAACCAAAGGTACCTACTTGCAAGACTTGATTCCATCCAACTGTGAAGTTCGATTTTTCAGAGTATTTTTTTTTTTTGGGGGGGGGGGGGGGGAAGAGCCACTGTGAAACAATTATTTGTTAAAAAGTGCAGATCTGAAAAACAACATCACCAGCCAGGTAATCCCCTTTATAGGCCGATTTGATAGCTCAGGGAAAGCTAAACAAAGGCACAATGCTCTGCAACCACAACAGCTGGGTTGGAAATTGCTGCAGATTGTTAGGAGGAGCTGCAAACTAGAGATAGGCAAAGAAAAGGTTAGAAATGATAGTTTAAAAAAAAAAAAAAAAAAAAAAAAAAATTACTCCAAAAACCAAATTTTTTAAATCTTTGAAAAAAAAAAGACAAATTACTCCAAAGACCATATTCTTTAAATCGTTGAAGCAAAACATGTTTATTTGATTTGTTTGTATGCCTATTACAAAAATGCTACTTTGGGATTCTAGGAACCCAGTCTGTCAATTTTTCAGCTTCTGCACTTTCATGGTTGCTTAGAGCTGTTTAATGCAAATACACTTCCAATAAGAGATTTCATGCCCCTAAATTACACCCAGTTAAGGGCGAATGAAAATGTAAGGTAAATAACTATAATCAGCCATATTATCTTTCTCTTGGCACCTCTCACTTTACAGGCATATTTAAAGGCATCTCTGGGGTCCTATCCTTTTTAACAAGCGGCAGCGTATTTCCTGGAATATTACTTACGATGCTATGCTGTGAACATTACACAGGTTAAAATGTTACCTAGAGACCTAGAAAGAATTGCATCTGTTGCAGAGCCATGCTTGTTGCCATGTTTAGGAACATCTGAAAAGATGAAAGAAAATTTTCAACTACGGGATGAAAAAGAAACTAAGACTGCTTAAGTCAAGCTTTCACGTCCAATGCTGTTGATCAACACTGTTGGGGTGTAGCAATTCAAGGCAAGAAAAATGAGACTACAGACTTCTGGTGTTCACTAAGGATGCTCTGGAAAGCACTCAGGATACCAGTGGAAAAAAAAAAAATACAGGAACTTAAAAATGTTTCACTCTCACTGTTATTTTTAAGCTAATAAAACCATGCTTAAGAAAGAAAGGTGATCTGAGCATAGCTATTAACAGCCTCACAGTCCCTTGCTGTCTCCATGAAAAAGTATGAAGTGATAAGCAATAATCAAGGAGTAACTAATTACTCACTTGGCAAAGAAAATATAGAAGAATGGGAATCTTCAGAAGGAAATATCCCCAAAGTCCTTCAAAACACATTTGGATTATTCTGAGCAAGCTCGAGCTTGCAGTCGGGCATGTTTTTTTTTGCTTTGTTTTAGAGGAAGATGACTTTAGGCTTCTACAAATAAATATTCTTCTGCTTCAACTAAAAGTAACCTAGCACTGACTGAGTTAAACCAGAGGAACTCTGCAAGATAATAAATTCATTCAAACTCAGATCAGTTTAGCTTGTCTCTTGCATACATCCAAATTGCTGTCATACCTCTATTTACCAGCTTTTTATTATCCAAGTTATTTTTACATCATTAGTTTGCAGATCTACTTAGGCTGGGGTTCCGTTTTCTCCTAGGAAGCGGTTTCTCCACAAGTCAAGTTTTGTGAGGTCATTTGTCTTTTATAAAGCAGCCCACAAAGTTCTCGACCAATTTATCCCTCTGTCTCAGTGTATCCCAAGGTCTCACTTAACAATTTGACTGATCCTTGCTTACCGAAGTTGTGCTAGACCCTGTGTAGGGATTAATTTCCTCCCATGTGGTTAAAGAAAGTGTGGAGAAAGTAGCAGTCCAGGAAACAATGCACAGACCCTTGTTTGTGCTACTGGCATGCGAGGTAACCTTTGGAAAGTTGCAGTTTATCTGAGCCTCAGTTCCCCATCCATAAATGGTTATGGTAACAGCTTCACAGGGTGAAGTCCACTTTTCGTAATCCTCAGATGAAAACTGCTGAAAAGCAACAAACTAGGATAAATAAAGGACTACCCTGGTTAGGGGGCATCGGGCTGCTAAATACAACAGTCCCTAGGACAGGTCTTTCAATACTACCATGGTGTTTCTGCTATCACAGTGAAGCAATGCAATAGCCTCCCTGATCTTTCATAAGCTCAGGAGTACCAGAAATGCCTGTGGAGTTCCTGTGAAACACAAATCGGCACTTCTGGTCAGACTGAAAGACAGAAACATTTGATTTCTGCATTCTGTTACAGGTTCAGGATAAAAGCCATTAATTTATTAATTATAAATAATAGCTACATTCTCAGCGGAGCAGGGATTTGGAACAAAATATTGAAAACCAATACATTTCTCTAAAGATCAGTATGGTTTTTTGGGCAGCCAGACACATACAGACCTACTTTTCCTACTCTCTTCCAATACCTGCTGGCTGCCAAGCACCTTTGCTCATCTGTGCAACACTGCTGACACCAGTGCCAGAGAGCCATCTCTTCCTGATGCCGGGGATGAACGTACAGCAAGCTCCTGACACAGCAGTGGTTCACAAAAATGTCATGACGTAAGTTCACATGAAAGAAAATACAAGTGACCGCTCTCCCAAGAGTGTCACAGAGCAGTACACCTTAAACTTCATTAAGTCCACTAAGTAAATACAAAACCACCCCCAAACAACCCCTTCCTCTTCAATATGTTTTATCTACAATCATATTAAATGCAGCTGGAAATGTGACTTTCAAATATCCGGGTTTGTGTTACGTGCTCACCTAACTCTCATCTCGGCACCTGACAGAAGGAAGCTGTACACAAGACTTTGATTTTTCTTTTTGAATTAGAAGACATTAAGCACCCCAACTCTCTCATAAAAGATCTGAGGCATAAGCTACATAACATCCGTGCAAGTAATGTTTTTTCCCACTTAATCCAGACCTTAATGATCAAGAGATATCAGAAAAGTGTCAAAGGAGATAAACCAAGTTATCCCTAATAATGCATCTACGTCTCCTCGCCAGCAGCAGCTGATCTGGGAGCTTCGTTCCTGCACCAGGGATATACAAAGACCTCAAAACTTAAATGTCAATACAATATACTTGTTGACTCACTGGGAAAAGTAAGTCATTGTACTGAGTTTCTGTTATAGTTAGTGATGCTTTGAGGCTTCCAGGATAAACTCTGTAAATAAAGGCACTGCGGCACAAAACACAATTCTTTTTTCTTTGTCTGTTCCAAGGGACATTTCCTTTGCTTTCTGAAGGGTGTAACAGCCTATATTTCAGAGAAATAGGGATCAAGAAGTGCTAGGGGGTATCACCACATCGTCCCCCGTACCATCACACTGAGGAACCATTACCATCTCTCACACATTGCTGCTTCTCTCATTCCCTCCACAGAGGAAACAACACAAGCAGCATTTTGTTTGCATTGTAAGCAGAGACCCTATGGTTGTGATAGGGAAGGCAAGAATGAAGTCAAACGTGCACTCGGGGCACGAGACCAGACATGTAACTGGAAAGCTGAGGGGGGAAGTCCACGTAACCATTTCAGACCATCCCACAAGAAAATCCTGCCTGGAGCACAGACTAACTCTGCACTGGCTGTAGAGCACTGGATTTTGACAGGTTTCAACTGAAATAAACCTGAAATGACCAAGATGAACAAACTATCACTTAGACTCATTGCATAGCTGTCCATGACTCTACCAAAAGATTTGGGGGGGGG